>JAPVLO010000180.1:2840000-3055002 GCA_027257055.1 Cephalopachus bancanus
ACCATCTGAGGTCCTCCCAGATCCCAGGTGAATACCAGCTGAGACTCCCCAAGATCCCGGGTGAACACCAGCTGAGATCCCCTGAGATCCTGGGTGAACACCTGCTGATATCCCCTGAGATCCCCTGAGAACACCAGATAAGATCCCCTGAGATCCCAGTGAACACCTACTGATATCCCCTGAGATCCCAGGTGAGCACCAGCTGAGATCCCCGGTGAACACCAGCTGGGATTCCCCTGAGATCCCAGGAGAACACTAGCTGAGATCTCCCCAAATTCTAGGTGAACACTAGTTGAGATCCCAGGTGAACACCAGCTAAGATCCCCTGAGATCCTGGGTGAGCACCAGCCAAGCCCCCGTGTGACTTGTGTCAGAGAGACTCCGGTTTGAGTCCTGGCTCCCTGACACTGACTCCTCGAAGGTCTGCCATGGCCCTGCGTGTGATCACAGATGCCAGGCAGCTGCTCCCAGGCAGGAGCGATTTAGCCCCCAGGGAACACTTGGCCATGTCTGGCTGTCACAGCTGGGTCGGGTGCTAACCCTCCTACGAAGCACAGGTAGTTCCCACAGCAAAGAGTTATCTGGCTCAAAATGTCACCAGCGCCAATGTCAAGGCCTCAGTGTCTGGCCCAGTCCCTGGCACACAGCCAACACAGGGGACACGCCATGCCACCCCCTGGAGAAGTGGGCTCAAGGACCGCTGCACCCTTCCTGGGAGGGCCAGGGAGAGGTCCCCACAGCAAGCATGATGCTGGGGGACTGGCACCTCTCCCCTTTTAAGTCCCTTACCCACAGCCCTGTAAAACGGGGGCCCAGCCAGAGGGACTGACTGCAGCCGTCAACCACCGCTCCAACACGGAGGCTGATGACACTTCTGCATTTCTGGCGGGCAAGAATCTCTGGCCCAAAGGGAGCCAGTCATCCCCCCAAGCTACGGGCACGTTGCTGGAATTTCTAGCACATTTGGACCAAAGCTTGTGTGATTTGACTGTTCTAGGTCTGCAGTCCCTGCACCCCCTCCCAGGGCATCCATGTGCAAACAACTAACCCATAACAAACCACACAGAGCCTCCCTCTGTAGACTTGAAGGGCTCTGGTCCCTGCAGAGACATCCTGAGGCCACTAGCAAGACCCACAATTGTCTTTGGACACTGGTAGGACATGAAGGGGTACTCTAGACTTCTCCCCTGTTGGGTTCTGAAGCTGTTGGCACCAGCCTAGAAGTAGCTATGCTGACAGAAGCAAAGACATGAACACCACATGTTCGCACTCATAAGCGAGCGTTGAGCACTGGTCCCAGGAGCACAAGGGTGAGTCCGGCAGACGCTGGACACCACCAGGGGAGGGAGGCGGAGGGAGGGAGGGGGCACGTGGCCACACCCTGGGTACCTGGTTCACTATCAGGGGAGAGACGGCCCACTAGAAGCCCAAATGTCACTTCCACGCAGCTTAGTTATATAGGAAGTCCTCACATGTGTCCCACAGCTCTAAAACAAAACATGAAAAATAAAAAAGAAGTGACCACACCAGGTGGTGAGTTTGTTGCCGGTATGTGTCAAACCAGATGAAGCTGTGTGGCATCTGCTCACGCTGGGTCTCAGCAGAGAGCTCCCAGTGTGGTCCTGTGTGCAGAGACGGGCCGAGAGCCGGCCTGGAGTGGGTCCCGGCCTGGCTGGGGTGGTGGGGGATGGGACTCCACTGGCAGAAGCGAGGTCCCCAAGGATGGTTTGGGCAGAGGTGTCTCGGGGTGTGCCCCGGCACTGTTTAGCTTCAGGGACACCTGGGAGGCCGGGGAGGGCTGCGGCTCAGTCTCGGGCAGGAGGCACGACCAGCGGGCCGGGACGCAACGGCAGAGTCCCACGTTGAGGCTCTTGCATCTGCCTTAGAAAGATGACTCTTCTGCAGTGACATCAGGCATGTACTGGGTCACTGCGGCCCCTTTTCCCACGTGGTTAGGGCCCATCCCTCTGCAGGGGACCCCCATCAGTCCCACCCTCCCTGGTCACTGACATCTAAGTGAGAAGATGCTGGTAGGAGGGACCGTGTGAGAGGCGGAGTGTCCCGCGCGCATGGGCGGAGGAGGCAACGGGAAAGACCAGGATCACCAGGGCGGCTCATCTGCTCCCAGTGATGCCAGGGGCCATCCCCAAGGCAGCCTCCCGGGCCCCCTCCAGGCAGCAGGCACCTCACCTCTTCTGAGCCCACGTCCACTGATCAGGAGGGTTGAGTGATCAGCGCCGTGGCATGGCGGGGACAAACTCGGATCCTAGGCTGCCAGACGCCCCTGCGGGGCGAGATGCAATTGTGACCCACGTCTCTCCCAAAAACGTGAGTCTGTGTCTTTCGGTGGACTGGACCCCTCCCTGCGGGCCTCTGCGGAACAGCCGGTGTTATCGAGTATTGGGAAGGGGTTTTCTGGGCAGGAGGTGCGGATGCTGATGACACCCAAGGTTTGAGAAGCATTTGGAGTGGGTGGCAACAGTCTAGAGACTACCCACACAGCCAACGGCCAGCTCCTATCCTGTCCCGCCTGGATGATGGGCGGAGGTGGGGGACCAGGGCCAGGCTCAGGCAGGACGTGGAGCTATGGTCAGAAGGGAGTGGGGAGGGAAGACTGTGTCCGTTGTCTGCCCTCGGAAGGCCCTGCCCAGGTGGCTTGCCTCCTCCACAGAGCTCTGGATGGGGGGATGTCGGAGGGCCCCCACGGGACTGCCCTCTCTGGCCCGCAACCAGAGCTGGGCTCGGTCGCACCACGAAGTCCCCCTCAAACATACCCGCATGTTGTCGGGATGACACTAGCAGACATCCCCTCTTGGCAGACTTTGGGATTTCCGCCACAGTGCCCTCCCTCGGCGCCACTTTTAAAGACAGACTCACAAGTCAAGCAAACCCAAGCCAGGAGAAACCTGAATTGTGCTGCTTCTACAGCAGGTCGTGATACCCACGCATCAGAGGGCTCTCCTGCCACTAAGCGTCTGTGTGACGCTGTGTGCTGGGCCCGGGTCTTCCCGCCCGTGAGGTGGCCAGACAGTTCCTGGGCTCTGATTTCCCTCCGAGAGCAGAGCTAGAACCCCAGGGCCGCAGGATGTGGCGTCACCCCCGAAGGCCGAGAAGGCGTCCCCTGCTGCCCCTTCTCTACACACAGCATGTCACCCTTCTGCGTGTGTGCCTGCTCCAGACATGGGCCCGTCCAGGGCCAGGACCGACGGGGCACCCCGAGGTACTGGGTCGAGGGCCTGGTGCTCAGAGCAGGAAGAGATGAAGAGGCAAGGGACAGTGTCACAGCAGCCTGGTCTCACTCCCTGGGTCTTGCCCTGTGGACGGACTCATTGCCCCATTCATGGGCTCCCCAGAGCAGCCCTCCCGAGCCCGTGTCCCCTGGCCTGGTGGAACGGGGCTGCCGGCCACAGGGACCTTTCCGGGAGTGGCTCTCAAGCCTGGCAAACCTGAAGGACTCTGAGTCCCCGTCCACACCCACCAGGCACAGTCAGCAGGGGACCAAGGAGGGCGTGGGGTGCGCCGAGAGGAACTCACGGACTGACGTGCGGGGCTGTCCCAGTGGCAGGACCCCGAGCTGAATTGCATCAAGTGCCCGCCGGGTGCTTGGGAAGGGGTGGGTCACAGGGCGGGAATCACAGGGCTCTGGGCAAGAGGCAGCTGACAGGAGGGGCCAGACAAGGTGACAGGGAAGGGTACGGGAAGACGACCTGCATGGAGGTGGGAAGGAGCATGGTGTACGCTGCGAGTGTGTGGTGTGTAAATCGTGTGGTGTGTGGTGTGTGTGTGTGTGTGTGTGTGTGTGTGTGTGTGTGTGTGTGTGGTGTGTGCATGTTATGTGTGTTTTGGTTGTGTGTTGCATGTAGGGTGTGTGTGTGTGTGTGTGTGTGTGTGTGTATGGTGAAGCCAGGCTTGGGAAGGAGTTGCGAGCAGAGGACTCCGTCTGGAGATGGACATGCCCCAAGCCCATCACACCTCACAGGTGACACTGGTGTGTAGCGTTCAAACCTTTTAACCTGTCAGTGGCCCAGCAGAGCAGCTCAGGGTGAGGGGCAGCCGGGCACCTGGGGCTACCTGCCCACCAGGACTGTCCCTGGGCTCCCACCCCGTCCCCTGGCTTCCCGCCTCCTCCCCCCGGTTCCCTGCCCCCTGCCTCCCACCCCAGGCCTCCTGGAGCACGGGGGCAGCGCAGAGCAGTAGAGCCCACGGGCAGATGGGGACGTGGAGGGTCGGGTGGCAGCAGCCACGCCCAGTGTCCTTTCCCTCGGCCCAAGAGACACAGGGAGCCAGGCCCTATGTCGGGCCCCAGCCTCTCTTCTGGCCCCCAGGACACCTGGAAGAGCCGGGGCATCATCCCGCCTGGCAGACAGAGTCACCGGACGGCCGGTTCAAGTGTGTTTGCCAGGCTCCACACAGAGGTGCTGCATCAGGACCCCAAGGCTGAATAGAGCCTAGAGCTCCAGGGTCCCGCCTCACGGCAGAACTGCATCTAGAGCCCGCCTCCCGCCTCATGGCTAAGGGACATCCTACGTGTGACTCCAGCCTAGGAGCAAGGCTCCCACCCGCAGCCGTGAGCGCTCAGGAAAGGGAGGCCCACTTACTTCATCCTCAGCCCTCTGAGGCGGAGCCTGTCCACAGCCCCACCTGGCAAGGCAGAGCCCGCTTCAACCCCTGGGTGAGACCGACACATCACGCGATGCCCTCCTGCTTCACGGGCCGCACTGACCTCCCACACCTCTCAGACGGCCGAGGCATGGGCCAGCCCTGTGGCAGAACGCCCGTCCCATGTCTGGGTGCCCCCCAGGGGATGTCTATGCATGGCTTCATGTGCTCCCCACACCCCAAGAGGCACCGATGTCCCCGTTTACAGGTGAGACAAAGGAAGGGCTCAAGATGCCGGCTCAGGAGTGGCACCACCAGGACCCGGCCCAGCCAGCTCGGAGCCCGAGCTGCCACCAAACCCGCTTGTCCTTAGCATCTCCTCAGTCGTACGTTCCACACCAGAAGCGCTCGTGAGTGGGGCTGTGGACCCACGGTCCCACAGAAAAGAGCCTAGGAACCGGCTACTTCCACTGCTTCACACAGAGCGGGAGCCCCTCACATCACTCAAGAGCCCACAGAACACAGAACATGCCTGCCAGAGCTTCTGCGAATCAGCCTCAGCGCCAAGGATTCAGGCAGTGATCCACTCCAGTCACTGCACGCACTCAGGGATGATGGGGAGTCAGCAATGCCCCAGGGAGCCCCACCCTGGCCTGCCATGGCACCCCATTCCTGCACCCACACCACCTCAGGGACAGAAGAGGAAGGAATCGCAGGGCCCGGAGTAGCCGCCGAAGGCGACGGGGCTTGCTTGTGGCCAGAGAGACGGGGCACTCTGGACAGAGAGAGGAAGGAGGAGCAGGCACTCTGGGTGCGGGTCTGAGCCGGAGTCACCCAGCCCCACCGGCACTCAGCCAGCGCGGCTCCTGCCACCACAAGGGGCCGGGGTCAGGGAGAGACAGGAGCCGCTCCCAGAAGGCAGGGAAGCCTGGGTGGCGTCTGCAGACCCAGGACAGAGTGGGGGACAGAGCGGTCACTGGTTAGAATTGGCTGTCTCGTTTCTTGAAGAGGGCTGCTCTGTCTTGAATAAAATCTAAGAAAGTCCCAGGTGGGCCCGCATCCCTGCAGTCTGGAAGTCTGCGTCTGGAGTGTCACTGAGGGGTAGGCTGGGAAGGCGGAATAACCCACCGGGTTGCCCTTGACAACAGCAGACGCTGTACTGACTGGGAGTGGGATGTTATGCCTCCCACCCTACAGAAGCCTCTGTGTCTGCACAAGGGCGGGGCGTAGCCAATGACTGGGACACAGAATGTCTGTCCGAGGGTCCCAGGGCATCAGGAACCTACAGTGTTGTTTCACTGACCAGCATGGTCGGGAAAGAGTCACATGAGCGAATGTCCCCCATACCAGCATTTCGTGAGGAAACCTTTCCTACATGCTCACACCCCCTTTCCCGGCTCCTTAAGGAGTGACTGAAGACCATGGGTCCTTCCCTGTTCCCTGTGGTCCTGGTTGCCCAATGGTGATGTACAAGACAGGATGGTCACGTGCCCAGCCCTACTGGCTCTCAGTTCCATGGCCCTATCTTGTCCTTCCCCTCCAAGTGGTTGTGTCAGACCTGCTGTGGATGTTGCAGGATGCTGGTTCTGGTTGGATGCTTTGTAAATGGAAAGTCATCAAACTCTTAAAGAAATCCAGTAAACTGCCTTGGAGTTCAGTAATGGGCTCCTAGACAACAATTCCAATATTTCGTGTCTTTTCTTTTTCATTTTTCTACCTCTGCATCCTCAGATCTGTTTTTAACCTCCCCTAAGTGGGGTGTTGAATTTTCACTCACACCCACTTCTCTACAAACGTGGCTCTGAGTTGTCTAGGTTTACTCCTCACTCTGGGAATGGAACTTTTTTTGATTTATCCTAAAACCACCTCCCAAAAGAGTCGTTCTTTCTCACTGACTAGGTCTGGTAGGCAAGGCCCAAGCCCAGTCTCAAACCCCCCACCCTTCCCCGGAAGCCTAAACCACCAGCATAAGAAGAAGCCATCAAGCCTCTTCCTCCCCAGGTTCCCAATGAGGGCAGCTGTATGTAGTGGCAGCCCCAAGTGCTTCATGTGTCCTTGGCTGGATGATAGGTGGATGATAGCTGGATAGATGGATGGGTGGGTGGATGGATGGATGGTGGATGGATAAATGGATGGATGGGTGGGTGGTGGATGGATGGATAATAGATGGTGGATGATAGATGGATGGACAGGTGGGTAGATGGATAGATGAATGGGTGGGTAGATAAGTAGGTGGATAGGTGGGTGGTAGATGGATGGATGCTGGATAGACAGGTGGATGGATGGATGGGTAGGTGGATGGGTGGGTAGACGTGTGGATGGATGGATGGGTGGCGGAGGGATAAATGGATGGATGGGTGGGTGGATGAGTGGGTGGGTGGATGAGTAGGTGGGTGGGTGGTGGATGGATGGATGATAGATAGATGGGTGGGTGGATGAGTGGATGGATGAATGGGTGGGTGGATAGATGGATGGTGGGATAGATGAATGAAAGGGTGGGTGAATGAGTAGGTGGATGGGTGGGTGGTGGGTGAATGGGTGATAAATGGATGGGTGGGTGGATGGGTGGGTAGGTGGATGCGTGGGTGGGTGGATGCGTGGTTGGATGAGTAGGTGGATAGATGGGTGAAAGACGGATGGATGATGAATGGAGAGGTAGGTGGATGGATGGGTAGGTGGATGGGTGGGTGGATGGGTGGGTGGTGGATGGGTAAATAATAGATGGTGGATGGATAGACGGATGGTGGGATAGATGAACGAAAGGGTGGGTGGATGAGTAGGTGTATGGGTGGTGGTGAATGAATGGATGATAGATAGATGGGTGGGTGGAAGAGTAGGTGGATAGGTGGGTGGTGGATTGGTAGATGACTGAGGCTGACCCCGGCAACAAAGTGGATGGACAGGTAGGTGGATGGACAGGTAGATGGATGTGTGGGTGCATGTGTAGGTGGATGGATGGGTGGTGGATTGGTAGATGGATGGATGGGTGGGTGGATGAGTAAGTGGGTGGGTGGTGAATGGATAGATGGATGGATGGATGGAGGTGGTGGATGGATAGATGGATGGATGGGTGGTTGGACTGAGGCTGGCCCCGGCAGCAGAGTGGAGGGTGTCTCACCCCTGATGTCCTGCTGAACAAGCCTGCTGGCTCTGTCATGTGTTTCAGGAACAGATTGTCCCCAGGACTGAGTAGTCCCTATGCCCCGAAGGGCCCAGGATCAAAGGCTTTGGGAAGCTCCTGAAAGTCAAAGCACTTGGAAACATTCGGAGATTTAAAAAGTTTAAGAGAGTGGTGATATTGCGCACAGGCCTCACCCACTTGCTAGCCAAGGGACCAAGCACCCCTGGAAAGTACCACCTTGCCATGCAGCTTCCTCCCCTCCACTCTGGCCGGAATGCCCACATGGCCTCAAGCCAGCCCCTTCCTCGGGCGGCCTCATGCTCCTGGCAGGTCAGGTGAAGACATTCGTCTTGAGTACGTGCACCAAAGCAGTCTTTGTGAATCCTGGAAATCCCCTGTGGCAAGGCTATGTTTAGAGGGATTCTGAGGTTGCCTGTAGGCTTGAGGGGACAGCTGCAGGGCTGATTAGGCTTGATGTCCCCTGATGTCCCACCCTGGAGAACCCCCAGGCCACCCAGGTGTCCCTATACCCCTTAGGTAACTCCAAGAGTGGGCTCTGCATGTGCGCAGATCCCCGAGTCGACCCCCGGGGTTCAGCAGTCCTCTGTGGTGACGTCTGGAAGCCTCTGCCCTCTGGGTGCTGCCTTCAAGCCTGGAGCTGTCTGGGGTTTCTGGTATGTGCCTGCTGCATGGGCCCTGCACCCCCGGACACAGGCTTGCCCTGCTCTGGCCATAGTCCAGTTTGGGAACATTATTCTTGCCCGCCCTCCAGGCCTATGCACAGGCAATGCTGAGAAGACAGGGATTTCCACGTGGTGTGCAGCTTCGGGGGGAACTGGGCAGCACAGTTTGAACAAGTTTCATCCCCAGCCTGGCCAAGTCCCAGAACATGGTCAGGTCTTCACACTCTTCATGTCCCCAGAGCTGTGCGTTTTCACACCGTACTCACTCCCACAGGCCTCCACAGTCCTGGGAAAAAGCTGCTTTCCTTACTCAACGTGGTCCCCAAGCTCCGCATGAAAACCAGAGGGTGAGGGAGCACGTTTTAATGCCGATCCCCACCTCCCGCGCCCCCTGACTGGATGGGACTCTCAGGCGGTGGGGCTTCTTTCACACGTGCCTCGGTTGAACATGAGTCATTGAGAAGCTTGTCTGCGGAGCGGCCGGATCCGGGACCCGTGCTAAAAGGCAAGTCAAACCTCACTGCCTAAGACCACCCAGATTCGCGGTTTCCCTGTCCTGGCCCGCTTAGCAGGCAGCCTCCCTGCCCAGCCTGGCTGCTGCCCCTCGGGGCTATGTAAGGAAGAATCGGATGAGACGTGTTGGCCAACAGCCGCACCCAGCAGTGCCCGTGAACGTCAGTGTTCCCCCTCCACGAGTATGTGGCTGCCCCTCAACACCTAAACACTGCGCCACGGCAAAGGTGCTGGAAACCAGAAGCTGGGGTTCCCACAGTGACCGACATCCTGCCTGTTGTGGGCAGAGGGAAGGCAGAAGTGGGGGGGACGTGAGAACATAAGCATTCCTCTGGTAGCTCCACGTCCAGTTCCCACTCCATACCCTGGCTTCCTACCCAAAGAGACAGTGCCACGTTCCATAAAGGGATCTCTACTGAACAGACCACTCCCAGGGACAGGGAAAAGGTCCTTTGTGTTCACTACTCTACCACTCAATATGTGGTTGGCATGACTTTGGTACCTAATAATTAACTGTTGGGTGGATGGATGGATGGATGGATGACAAATGGATGGATGGATGGGTGGATGGGTGGAAAAACTGATGGATGGGTGGATGAATGTGTGGATGGATGGATGGGTGGCTGAATGATGAATGGATGGATGGATGGGTGGATGGGTGGATGGGTGGAAGGATGGATGGGTGGATGGGTGGAAAAATGATGGGTGGGTGGATGGATGGATGGGTGGATAGATGCATGGGTGGGTGGATGAATAATGAATGGATGGATGGGTGGGTGGATGGATGGATGGATGGATAGGTGGATGGGTAGAAAAGTGATGGATGTGTGGGTGGATGAACGGGTGGATGGGTGGGTGGTGGATGAGTGGATGGTGGATGGATAGATGGATGGTGGATGGTGGAAGGATGATGGAGGAAAGTGGATGGATGAATGGATGGTGGATAGATGGATGGATGGGTGAATGGGTAGGTGGATGGGTAGATGGGTGAATGGTGGATGGATGTGTGAGTAAACAGATGGATGGGTGTGAGGCCGAGACATAAAGTCCTTTAGAAAGAGACCTGAATTCTAACTCTAGCCCCATCCTTTCCAGCCTCAGAAGCAAATTGATACCAGCCCCTTTGAGCCTCTGCTTCCTATAAAACAATAACAACCATGCCTGCCCTGTCCCACCATGGAGTCTGTGTCTCCGATGGAAGGACCATGTGTATGAGGGCACTCCAGACTGCACAAATGTCTGTGTCGATGGTGGCAACGACAGTGCTGATGATTGAAGACTAGCCGGGCTGGCTAAGGGTCTACACATCCTTGCCCATAGATGGAGACACCTTTCCTTTCATTCATTTTCTCACAGTTGTGAGCCAAGAGACAGCTGGAGAGAGGACCAGTCCAGGCCCTGTGGGTCCCCACTGCATCCCCCAGAACGCTCCCTGTACTGACAGGCCTTGGCATTTGCTTCTAAGACCCGTGAAGCCGAGGGTGGACTCCGACATCTCCTTTCTGGTAGAACAGCTGAGAAAGCCCAGATGGTCTGGAAGCAACTCCCTCCTGCAGGCAAAGGGTCCATGGAGTGCTGGGACCGGCACACCACCACCAGGCTATCGGGCCCTGTGTCCTCATTTTATAGAGGGGACATCATGGTCTTCAAGGCCCATGTTAAGAGTACCTCCTCCACCCCAGACCGCTTGGCAGACGCAGCTGAGACATGTTACTCACAGAAGGGGAAAGTCACGTTTCCAGGAGGAAGGCAGATGCTGGTTTATTGACTAATGGCCTCGGGGGTCCTGACAAAATGGTGGGTCTGGAGCAGCAGGCTGGAGGCAGAAGAGGCCCTGGGAGACGTTAGTGTAGTGGGGAGTGGCTGGGGCAGAGGGGCTCTGGGAGGTGGCAGCTGACGCTTCCAGGGCTGAGATTGCGGGGTGTGCGTGAAGATTTTCTCTCTGTGCATTTTGGAACAAGACTTGTTCCTGCTTCCCCTGTCAGCAGGAGGGCAGGATCCGGGTGTCAGGGGGCCACAGAGCCTGTTCTCCGTCCACTGGAGTCCACAGAGCGACCCCAGACAAGCTCCTGGTCTCAGCCTTGACGTCACCCGTGCATGACCCTCCTCCTCAGAACCCTCCTACATGTCACACACATGTGCACACATGCACATGCACGCGTGCATATGTGCACACCCACACACGCACACACTCACACACACACACAAGTCCTTCTTGTGCCCAGAGCCCTCCAGAAAAGCCAGCCATTCGCACCCACTTATGAAGATGAGCCTCCACACATCTCCCATGAGCCCTCACCCTGTACCTCGCTCTCTGTGCCACTGGAGTCGGTCGCAAAAGCAGCCCTGTAGTTGTTGGGGCAGGACAGAATTCCCATGGCCGTCGACACCATCCCATCCCAACAAACCAACTCTCCAACCCAAGAGACCAGGGTTGGAGCCAGTGGGATGAGTGGACCACAGAGGACGCGTGCCAGGGTTGGCTGGACCACCCCCACGGGGATGCCAGGTTTGCATCAGGAGGGAGCCCTGCAGAACACTCCAGAAATCACTGAGCAGGAGGGAACGGGGCCACTGTTTGCAGATGTGCTGTCTGTGCCAGGTACCAAGCTATGTCCCACGTGGCGTGAGTGGGGCTGAACTGGCATGTGAGCCTGGCTTGGGACTGTGTCTGCTGAGAGACGATGGGCCGCTTTCTCACTCTTGCAAAGGTGCAGGCCAGCTGACCGTGGTCCCGAGGGAGGTGAGGCAGAAGGCAAGGATGAGCCCCTTTCCCTGGGGGTCCCTGCTGCTTCCCTGGGCATTTGAGTGAGTGGGCTTCCATAGAGGGGAGGGGTGTGTGCAGCTGAGTAGCCGGGTAGAAGGGGCGTGTATCCATGGGAAACATCTGAGGAAAGAGTGAGGGGTCCGGGAGACGGTGGAGAGTGGGCCAGAGACGTTTGAGGAAAGGGGACTCCCAAGCCCAGCTCTGGACATAGGAGGGCATTCCTGTGATAAGAAAGATGAGGAGTCGGGAGCCATACGCAAGCACAAAGGCACCCAGGGCTGCGGGGGACTGGACACCCAGGGAGCCCCCAGATAAACTGCCCCTCATTAAGGGACCAGGGCGTCTTAATACCCAGAGTCGAATTCCAGATGGAACGAGACTCAACCAAGTTGATGGGGTCGGGCTGGATGTGGGACTGGGGTCACCAGCTGGACGTGGGGCCAGGGTCAAGAGCTGGATGTGGGGCTGGGGTCGCAGGTTGGATGTGGGGTGGGGTCATGGCCATGACAGGAAAGGCCCTGCCCTGCTAACGGTCTAGACCCTGTCTAGTTTCAGTCCTCCCTGGCTAGAACCCTGTTTCATCCCCTACTGCTTTTGCCTGTGATTAAAAATAATGTCCAAAGCTTTGAATAAGGCATAGAAAAGACCATGTACCCTTTCCAAGTCATGCTAAGACATTGTCTAACGATCTGCCCCAGGGTCACCTGTCTTTCCAGGTCACTTGACTTACTACAGAGTCGTGTCCAGATCTGCCAAGGTAGACGCGATCATTAGAAAGCCCACACGGTGCTGTGGCTTTTGTCCAACAGAGACTAGAACGCCAAAGATTACGGTTTCATTGCCCAGCTAGACACGAACCAGTTTTGCATCTAATTTAGATCTAATTTAATCTTGTTCCAGCATTTTCCCCATTAACGTGTGAGTATATATGTACTTTTTTCCCCTCGTATCTTCTTTTTTTTTCCTTTTTAAAAAATAGAGACAGGGTCTTACTGTGTTGCCCAGGCTGGCCCCAAACTCTGGGGCTCAAGCAATCCTCCTGCCTTGGCCTCCCAAAGTGCTAGGATTATAGATGTGAGCCACTGTGCCCAGCTCTCGTGTCCTCTTTTGAATTCTTGGCCTCGTCCTACTGATTTCCTTGTTAGCAACGTAAATAAATCAGGATACACACTTGTAGGAAAACTCGGTCTTTGACATTCTGAAATTTTGATATGATGCTGATGTGGACTGGCCCTCTGGACTCAGCCTCCCCAACCTGGGTGGGGTCTGACTGCGTCTCCCTTTTGGGCAACCGTCATCTGGCCACATTCATCATACCCAGCCAGCACCACCCGCAGCCTAGGCTAGGCCCTTGGCCTGATCCTGGCCCAGCACAGTGAGAGAGACAGACAGGCGCGAGGGTGTCCCGGGGAGGGTTGGGGTACAAGAGGTTCCCGGCCTGGAAGGGAGGTCATCTCAAGCTCGGCCCCGTCTGCTGCCTCTTCACCAAGAGGGTTGCCTCGGACCACCACAGATGCTCCACGAGCCTTTCTGTCCGGTCCGTCCTTGCACAGAGGAAATCTCTCCTGCGCAGCCTCGTGGTGCCGAGGTGGTCATCAGAGGAGGACGACACACCGCATGGAGAAGTGGAACACTTGGGACTTACAAAGTCAGCAGGGCCTGCTGGGATGCAGCGGCAAGCAGGGTTCCTCCTCCAGCAGGAGGTGAAGGAAGCAGTGGGAAGTAAGAGACTGGGAGCTGGTGTCTACGTGAGACCCACAGAAGGGCAGCGACTCCTCCTTATAATAAACAGGAGGATGCTCATCTCAAAGCCACAGGTGCACCGGCCCAGACCCAGCGAGGGCCGGCCCGGGGCTCTGAGCTCTGCAGGCCTCTCGTGAGGATCTGACATCCCCCACCATGGCAGGCCCCTTCAGGGAGTGACTTCCTCCCCAGAGATTCCCACCTAGTGACCCCTGCCTCAGGAAAGGGGCTGTCCTTCTCAGGAAAAGGGGAGAACGGCCCAGGAGTGGCGTGTGCTGCGGGGACCAAGGTGTTCAGCGGCCACAACTTGCCAGATCTGAAGCTCTAGTCGCCTGTCATTCCAAACCCAGCCCCAGAGCAAGCCCGACTCTCAGGGCGTCCGGAATGACACAGCACGGAGAAGAGCCCGCTCTGTCTGCACTGCCCCGTCCACAGTTTCACCCATGCGGCCCCATCCACGAGGCCTCGTCCACATGGCTCCCTCCACCCGGCCCTGTCCATGCGGCCCCAGCCACACAGCTCCGTCCACATGGCTCCCTCCCTGTGGCTGCATCCACGCAGCCCCATCCACGCAGCTCCATCCACACAACCCAGTCCACCAACCTCTTCCACACGGCTCCATTCACACAGGCTCATCCGCACAGCTCCGTCCACATGGCCCCATCCATGCAGCCCAGTCCACACAGCCTGTCCACGTGGCCCCGTCCACACAGCTCAGTCCCCAGTGCTGCGGTAGTCTCCTGAGAAGTGCCTGCCCCCGAGGCCTAAGTGAAGGGGAGGCCCTGAGGGCACCTGAGCTGAAGCCTGGGCCCCAGAGCCATGGAGACACCTGTCACTCCAAAACACTTGCTCACTGGAGGGGCCTGAAACCCCACCTTGAAGTTTCATTTCTGAGAGTCTTTTTTTTTTTTTTTTTGAGTTGGAATCTCACTCTGTCGCCCAGACTGGAGTGCAGTGGCCATGCCTGGCCACTGCAGCCTCGACCTGCTGAACTTCGGCAATCCTTCCGTCTCAGCCTTCCACTTTTTTTTTTTTTTTTAAAGAAACAGGGTCTTGATCTGCTGCCCAGGCTGGAGTGCGATAGTGTGATCATAGCTCGTTGCAGCCTCAAACTCCTGGGCTCAAATTATCCTCCCACCTCAGCTTCCCGAGCAGATGGGACTATGGGATGCACCACCACGCCCAGTTAATATTTAAATTTTTTTTTTGGTAGACAGAGTCTCATCGTGTTGCCCAGGCTGGTCTCAGACTCCTGGCCTCAAGTGCTCTTCCTGTCTCAGCCTCTCAAAGTGTTGGGATTACAGGCATGAGCCATCATGCCCTGCCTCCTAAGAGTCTTGAAGGATATTTTTTCCCCTCCAGGGGGCCTGTCTGGAAATCAGAGGCCCTGAGAAGGGCCACACGTGGAAGCCACAGACATCTGGGGATCACTGGGCAAGGGGCCACCCATGCGGCCCCGTCCACACAGCTCCACCCACACAGGGACAGGGATAGATACGGGCCCCGATGGCAGAGGCAGAGGGGCCCGGATGGAGGAAGAGGACAGAGATGCATAGAGCCATCTTAGCAGAGGCACTGTCTCCTGGGGCTGGACCCGCCCCGTGGCCCTAACTGGAGCGCACGACTCCTCACAGGCCTGCAGGGAACAGCGAGCCTGGGTGGAGGCCGGATTTTGTCCACAGATGGCAGAAGCTGTGCGGGCCCCCAGGTCCATACCCGCTGGCAGTCACTCGAGCCCGCCTTGACTGAGAACACCTTTTCTTCCCCCCTCATCCCACAGGGAGGACGAAGTGACAGTGCTGGCCCCGCTTTACAGGTGGGGAGGCTGAGGCCCTGCAGAGGGTCCGCCCACACCCCACACTCGGTGGAGGTGTGAGAGGCGTTCTCCACGGCGGGTGTGTTTCTGAGAGGAAGGGACTCAAGCTGGCTGGGCACACCCTGCTTGGGCCTCCCCTGTCCCTGCCTTCCTACCCACCGTGGGCAGGGCCCTGGGGAGGAGGGCTGGACGAGTGTAGGGAGGACTGAGAAGGCGCCATCCTGACCCAGGAGAGGGGGACTGCTCACCTAAGGCCCCTCTTCAGCCTTAGCCAGGGGCCACCCATGAACAGCCGACCCGGAGAGCGCAGGCTGGGTGCAGCGCTCCGAACCTCAGATGTCAGGGGTCGGGGGCCTCGGCCCTGGCTCCCAGCTCCAGCCACAGGAGGCTCCCGCCCCCAGCAAGGAGCACAACCTGGCCCAAAGGACCAAGTGTCAGGATGCCAGGAAAGACAGGTCTGGCCCAGCGCGGTAGCTCACATCTGTAATCCTAGCACTTTGGGAGGCTGAGGCGAGGGAATTGCTGGGGCCCAGCAGCTCGAGACCAGCCTGGGCAAGATAGCAAGACCTCTTCTCTACCAAAAATTTAAAAAAAAATAGCCAGGTGTGGTGGTGTGTACTTAGAATTCCAGCTACTTAGGAGGCTGAGGTGGGAGGGTGGCCTGAACCCAGGAGGCAGCGGTGAGCCATGATAATGCCATAGCACTCCAACCGGGATGACAGATTGACCCTGACTGCACCCCTCCCCCAAAAAGGGCAAGTCTGGGCCAGAGCTCACCCAGGCAAAGCCCTGAGAACCATCTCACGTTACTATCACTGCTACTGCCTTCGATGCGGTTGTCATCACCATCAACATGACTTTCTTCTCAGTGAAGCCTGCAGCAGGCCCCCTGGGCTCCTCCAGACCTCCCCAGGTCAGCAGAGGACAAGGACAGCAGCCCCAGGGGCCCCAAGGCTCCAAGGCATTCCCCCAGGCTCCCGGGCAGCGAGATGTGTAGGTTCGACACATCTCTTGACGGGCCTTGGACAGGCTTCTCGCCCCTGCCTCCCCCTCTCTGCTTGAAGCCACAGTTGCTTTGGATCCAGAAGGTTCCGACTCCCCAGGGTGGTCACCGACCCGGGCTGCTCTCTCACAGTCAGCAGGGCGGGTTGGAGGAGGAACTTTGCCATACGGGGCGGGGGGGTGGGAAGGAGAACGAGGTGGGGGCCGTGCAGGTGGCCAGACGGAGGCTGACTTGCTGTGTGCTCTCAGGTGGGGGATGTCACCTCTCCGCCAAGTGGATGCGATGTGGGAGGAGATGGGAGTGCTGTGATCTGGAGGGAAGGGTTCGGGCCCTGGGGAGAAGCCGGCATTTTGCCCGGCGAGATGGACATGTTCCTGCTCTTGTGAGTTGCAAGTGAGTTTGAGGGAAGGTCTTGTGTTTGTCAAGGTGGAGACATATGGGGTCGACAGGCTTGAAGGCCTGTGGACTGGACATCCCAGAGAGAGCCAAGAGGCTGTCCTTGACTGAGTAATGTGCCAGGACAGTGGCGTTTCCAGCAACTCTTTATTACAGGGTGAAATCAGAGGGCTGGGGGCTCCCAGCAGAGACAATGAAGCCTTCCCTCCCCCTTCTGCCCCCCACCCGTATGCCAGACGCCGGCTGCTGCCCTCTGGTGACTCTCCCCCCTCCCCCGTCCTTCAGAGCAGGTGGGCCGCGGGGACAGTGGGGTCCCTCCACTTGACATATGGCTCCTTTCAGCAGCTTGTTCATCTGAGCCGCTGTGGGGAGGAGGGGGCGGTGGGGCAGACATGGGCGGCGAGCACACCTCAGCGCTTCCCCCCCCAGCCCAGGAGCCCAGCCGGCTGGGTGGTGGTTTCTAGAAAGAGGTGCAAGGCCAGGCATGGTGGCTCATGCCAGTCATCGCAGCACTTTGGGAGGCCGAGGCAGGAGGAATAGCTTGAGCCTGGGAGCTTGAGATCAGCCTGGGCAACATAGCAAGACCTCGTCTCTTTACCAAGTGGAAATAAAACAGGAAAAGGTGCAAATTCCCACCACTTCTCGCCCCACCCCTCCCAGAGTGTTCCGAGGGAAGAACATTCTCGAAGTCCAGGAGCCTGGCTTCTGACCCTGGCGCTGTCCCTGACTGCTGTGTGTTCCACCAGGGGCCCCCAGTCTCCGTTTTCTCATCAACAGGCAGGGGAAGCGCGCGGCACCACGCAGCGGAGTGCCAGGGGGCCGACGGGAGGCAGGTCCTTCTCTCGCTTTGGAACACCACCTTGAACTTGCTCCCCCATGCACGACGACAAGTGGCCTGGGGTCCTGGGCGCACAAACGGGACCTGCATCCGGATCTGGCATAGCAGTCAGGTCACACCGAGCCCTAGGGCCTCTCCGCAGGCCTGGCCTCTCAGAGGCTGGCCACTCAGCTGCCTAGACCCAGCGCCCCTCCCACAGGCTTCTGGAGCCTTCCTCTCCCTGTGCCAGCACCACCTCCTGGTGAAGCCCCACCTGGCAGTGTCCTCCTGCCCAGGAAGCCCTCTCTGAAGCCCTACCTGCCAAGCCCACTCTCTGGAACCCTCTGCCCTGGACAGGGTAGCCTCAACACCACACCCCAAATGGACCATGCGTTTATTTCTCCCGCTCACAGCCTTTGCTTATCACACTCCTATGCAACCCACAATGCCCTGTCAAGCAGCAGCTGCTCCCCAAAGCCTTTATGTATCCCTGTGCCTTTGTTCTCGGGCAAGATGAATGACACCCTCCTCTGACCACCATACGTTTTGTTCCTAGAGACAGCAGCCGTGCCTCCCCTCTACCTGATTCCCTCTCCCTGGATCCTGTCTTTAACCTTCACCCAACAAAATATGCTGTCCTGGTCATGCCTCCCACATTCTTCCCAGAAACCCTCCAGCCACTCACTTCCCAGATCTGGGTGAAGCACCCGCCTGTGGCTCCCGGGCACTCTTTGCTGAGCCTGTTGCTGCTTTTGGTTTGTCTGCCCTCAGCAATGCACTGAAAGTCACACATCCGCTGCCCAACACAGAGGGGGTCGCTGGAAGGGAGGAGGGGACGGGGCGGAGGGACAGAGGATCAACATGAACTGTCTGTCCCAAATTTCCAGCCTCAGTTCCATGAAACTTTTTAAAAAATTTTTGAGTAGGAGTCTCACTCTGCCACCCAGGCTGGAGTGCAGGGGCACAAGCTCAACCTCCTGGGCTCAGGCAATCCTCCCACCTCAGCCTCCTGAGTAGCTGGGACTACAGGTGTACCCACCATACCTGGCTAATTTTTTTGGTAGTAACGAGGTCTTACTATGTTGCCCAGGCTGGTCTCCAACTTCTAGGCTCTGCCTCGGCCTCCCAAAGTGCAAGAATTACAGGCAGGAGCCACCATGCCTGGCTCCATGAAACTGTTGTTTTTTTTTTCCATTAAAGGCTATTCACCGGAGATGTGAATTTAAGTGCATGCATCTTATACCTTCCTTTCATAGGAAAGCATTCAAAGTTAAAATGATCTGGGGTGAGGCCACATGCACATCTGGAGTCCTGACACCATTACCTGACACCAGAAAGCTACTCTCAGCGTGAGCAAACACCCACCGCCTCCTTCCCCCAGGGCAGGGCTGGGCTTGCGTCTCTGAATCTCTTGCAGTCTCTACACATGGAACATTACCCATCTTGGAGTGTTGGATTAACCTCAGATGAGCTGAACTGAGGCCCAGAAGGAATCCCCTCCAAGTGGCAGGGAGGTGACTTGGCAACACTCCACAAAATCTGGTCTAAAGGTCCAAGCCACAGTGAGGTCTGAAGTCCCAACAGTGGGGCTTCAAAAGGCCCCTGACAGGCCAGGCGTGGTGGCTTACTCCTGTAGTCCCAGCACTTTGGTAGGCTAAGGCAGGAAGACTGGTCCAGGAGTTCGAGACCAACCTGAGCTCATCTCTATAAACAAGTGAAAGAAATTAGCCAGGTGTGGTGGTGCATGCCTGTAGTCCCAGCTACTCGGGAGGCTGGGGTGGGAGGATTACCTGAGCCCGGGAGGTTGACACCAGCCTGGGCAGCACAGCGAGAGCCAAACAAAAAAATTAGCCAGATACGGTGACATGTGCTTGTAGTCCCAGCTACTCGGGAGGCTGGGGCAGGAAGATGGCCTGAGTCCCGAAGGTTGAGGCCACGGTGAGCTGTGATGACACCACTGCACTCCCGCCTGGACAACAGAGTGAGCAAGATTCCAACTAAAAAAAAAAACAGCAAAAAAACCAGCCTCTGACAATAATCCCTCCCAAGAGGCTGCATCCTATGCTTCCTTGATGCCTACGCTCCTCCTCGTCACCTACCCAAAGCCATGCTGAACCCGGGGCCACCTCTACTGGTTCCAGACTGTGTTGTCCTGCACATGCTCCCTCACCACCCCAGACCTGTTTTCCCGTCTGCAAAGTGGACGTCCTAACACGGACAGGGAGCCTTGACGCAGAGCAGGTGGACCACCAATGCCAGTTTCTCCCATGGGGTGTGCTGCCTTCAGAGAGGACTTGAAGTAGGCAGGAGGGATGGGGACCGTCCTGATGCCACGACCGTTGACAGGGCAGGGCCTAACAGCAGGTGCAGAGAGGAGTCCCAGGTGAGGGTGAGACTCAGGGTGGCCTGGCCCTGTCACAAGCCCTGCACACCACCGCCCGTTTAATCCTCAGCCCACCCACCCATCCACTCTGTAGATAAGAAAACGGAAGAGGAAGAAAAAAAGGTGAGGGAACTTAGCCCAAATTAGTCTTGGCAAAGGTAGGGCAGGGGGAGACTCGCTGAGCCCAGGTCTGAAACCGTGGACAGTCACTGGGGGCGCAGCCTGGGAGTCGCCATGCTGGATTTAGATCCGGAGGCTCCCACTCCCCAGGGTGGCAAGTGACACTGTCCAGAGGGGCTGCATCCCGTGACAGCCGGGCCGCCGGGCAGGACACCCAGAGGGGCCTCCACCCCTCGTGCTGCCCCGCCGAGTGCCGCCCCTGGGCTCCAAACTTCCCTGGCAGCCGCTGGGCACCAAGAGCCCTGCGGCCCTGGCAGAGCACCCAGGAGGCTGGACCCACGCGCAGCTCACTTGGGCGCAGTGGACACAAAACTCGGGGCAGCGCTCCCCACGAAAGGGAAGGCAAGGTCTCGATCCACCAGTAGATCGCGAGGCCGTGGGAACGGCCGAGAACGGGGCCGGGCGGCCTGGAGGGACTCTGAAGGAGAAGGGAAGTGGAGGGGCTCCAGGCGCCCCGAGGGGCGGGGAGCAGAGGCAGGGCGGGGAGGAAGGGCGGGGCGGGACAGGAATGGGGGCGGGGGGAGGGAAGGGGGCTGGGCGGGGCGGAGGGGCGGGGCCGAGGCCCGTCGCCGGGAGAGCTTTGTGATGAGAAGCCCAGATGCCAGGCGCGGGGCTCCACCTCCGCCCTCCACCTGTGTCAGGAGGGTCTGCGGCCTGGGTGGGGCCCGGAGACCGAAGGGGACATCTAGGAGGGAACCTCAGGGGGCAGTGGGGAGGGCAACTGGGGAGGCCGGGCCCGGGCCTTCTCCTGGACTCGGGGACTTCTCACCTGCGCCACCCCCGTCCGTCAAGTCGCCCCCTCTCTGCAAGATGCAGGGCTCCTGGTCTCCAGGGATGCCAAGGATGGGGTGTGGGGTCCCCAAACCCCCTGCCCAGCCAGAGCCCCGCTGTTCTTGTGTACCCCATCTGCCGGGCCTCCATATGAGACTTGGTTGGGGAGAGCTGGGAGAGGATCCTTTGCCTTCTCTCTTTTTTTTACTTTAAAAACTAAAGAATTGGAGCCAAAGAGAAGGCACAAAGCCACCGCCAGAGACTAAAATTCTGACCCAGGGAATGAAACAAGAAGGACAAGCTGTGTGGCTGCACTTACTCGAGGCGTTAAAGGAGGCCTGAGGCGAGTGCGGCGGGGGGGCGGGGGGGTTCCGTGTTCTGTGGGGGCAGCGTCCGCTGGGGAAGACAAAGGCCCTGGAAGCTGTGGTGCAGTGAAACAGGACAGTGTGGAGGGAGCTCATGTCACTGAACTGTGGCACTGAAGATGGCTGGATGGATGGTCAGTTACACGTCGTGTGCATTTTGCCACCATAAAAAAGAATCAACAGAATAAAATTATTTTAATCGAAAAAAGCCATCTGGCTGTGCCCTGGGTGTGTCTGCGACACTTGTGTGTGAGAAGGCTCGTGAGAGACCCTGGGTGGGGTGGGGTGGGGAGGCGAGGGCCGGGGTGGCAGGAGCGCCCCAGCCCGGCCCTGCCCACCCCGCGGAAGAAAAGAGCCCCAGGAGTAATTAGAAACGTGCGCCTGGCCCTGCCATGGAAACGCAGCGTGGCCACACAGCCCCTTTGTCCCACAGCTGTCCATCTGCTTCTGGGAAGACAGGCAGCTGCTGGGAGGTGCAGGGCTGGGAAGAGGCTGGGGGCGCAGAGAACCCGGCCCAGCCTCCCTCCCTCAGTCTCCCTCCCTCGGGCAGCTGCGAGCTCAGCTGCCCTGTGTCTGGACACAGAGAGCGACTCCCCTGCCCTGCAGAGGTCCTGAGGGCTGAGGCCCAGAGGGGCTGGAAGGGCAATGTGCACCATGTCAGCCTCTGGTGGCGTGCGGTCCCTGGAGCCCAGGGAACCCCTACAGGGGGCTCAGCTCCCATCCTGAGAGTCGGCAGGGTCTATGAAGACCCCACGTGCAGGCGCAGGGTCACTTTCAACTGGGTCGTCAAAGACCAGAGTCATCATCGCAGTGACCTGCTCCCTGGGCTGCTTGCAGCAAGGCCAGTCCTCCCACCGCAAAGCACTTGGACAGCCGGGAGGCTGGGGACAGCTCAGTCCTCGCTGGGCGACTCTAGCCCCATCCCTCATCTGCCTGGCAAGCCGGCCCCTCCCGGCGGCTGGGTAAAGGTCAGAAGTAGAACCTAAGAGGGCGCTGAGGCCAGGCAAGGCAGCGCACACCTGTCATCCCAGCACCTTGTGAGGCCGAGCGGGAGGATCGCTTGAGCCCAGGAGTTCACGACCAGTCTGGGCAACACAGCAAGACCTTATCTTCAAAAAAGTTAAGACCATCAGCTGGGCGTGGTGGTGAGCGCCTATAGTCCCAGCTACTCAGGAGGCTGAGGTAGGAGGGATCACCTGAACCCAAGAGGCCGAGGCTGCAGGGAGCCTGGTATGGGCCGGATGAAACCAAGAGCCCAGGACAGAGTTTTCTCTCCCTCAGGGAGGCCAGCAGTGGTGACCCTGGGAGGTCACAGGAAGGGCAGGGGGGTGCTGAGGACATGGTGGTGAGGACACTGGCTTCTCCTGCGCCAGGAGGCCCCCGTGCCACAGGTAGGGGTGCTTTTGGCCTGCATGACATGTCCTTCGTAGGGCTTGATGTGGTGAGCCTTATCCCCAGGACCCCTGACTTTGACCTTATTAGGAAGCAGGGTCTTTGCAGACATCATCAGGTGCTGACAAGGTCACACTGGATGAGGAGGAATGACATAGTGACTGGTGTCACTCCATGTGGTGGTGGCCACGTGGAGGCACAGACACAGCCCCGTGTGACGATATGGCAGAGAGTAGAATGACGTGTCCACGAGCCAGGGACCCCCAAGGACACAGGAAGGTAGAGGCAAGGCGGGCGTTCCCTGGCACGCAGAGGAGTCGCACAGCCTGGCCACACCGGACTCAGACCCCTGACTCCGGATGGCAGAGGATATACTGTTGCCGAAAGCCACCAGCTCATGGCGTCTGGCTGTAGCAGCCACAGAAAGCCACACAGCCCTCACTGTGGGCGACGGTTTGCTTCCCAGCCAGACGGCGACCCTGAGCACAGGGTCTTGCGCCCCCCTGGGCCCCGGGCCTGGACCCCAGCGTCCCTCTGTGAGCGCTGATGGAGATGGGCCGGGGGCTCAACCCAGGGTCCTGAAACCCTCGACGGCGGCTCTGCAGTCGACGGGGATTCTGGAAAGGAGGTCGGGAAGTCCTCCCCCCCGTGGCCTCAGCCTGCCAAACTGAGGCCGCCCTGCTCCCTCTCTCCTGACACCTGCTCCTCTGTCACACCCCACAAGTGCATCACGACTTGTGGATCGAGTGTTTCCTCTTGGTCACCACCACTAGATTCTAAGCTCCACGGGGGCAGGGACCACGTGGGCCCCATTCATTATAGCACAGGCTGGCCTCGAGCCTCAGGATTTCGGAAGCAGTGAGTTCTGGCTACGCCCCCGGAAGGGTTCCGGGGGGAGCGGGAGGGGAGGAGAGAAACTTACTCCCAGCAAGAAGTCCTCCACGTTGCTGATATGCTTCCCGCATGCATTTCTTTCTTCTTTCGTGACAAAACTGCTTCGTATTTAAAACTCACAAATGTATAAAAATATAGATTCCTAGCCGGGGCAGCACAGTGAGACCCCTGTCTCTACAAAGAAGAAAAAATTCAGCCAGGCAGGGTGGCATGTGCCAGTAGTCCCAGCTATTTGGGTGGCTGAGGCAGAAGAAACAGGAGATTGAGGCCACGGTGAGTCGTGACCACGCCGCTGCACTCCAGCCTGGGCAACAGAGTGAGTCCCCAACTCAAAAAGAAAAAGAAAAAAAGATTCGCACCTCAGGAAGTTGATCCGGTGTGCAGCCTGGGAACATGGCCGCTGCAGGCCTTCCAAGCCTGCGTCCTGGACAGAGTCAGTTGTCTCCCGCCTGATCTCTGCACCATGGCACCGGCATAGAGGTCGCCTTTTCAGCTGGGCTCTGTCTGGCTCGGGAGGAAGCCTTTCTAACCTCTGGAGACGCCGTGTCCCCACGTGAAAAGCCTGTCGCCTGCACCATGACCGGGCGCGACCCCCATCTGGAATCGAGGCAGAGTAGGGAAAGAAGGGGTGACCCAGGGGGAGGAGCTGACGGCAGAGCGTTTGTTCGGGAAGGGCCCATGGAGTGGAGTCTGGCAGGTGCTGGGCCCGGGTGCCCCTCCACCACCGGCTCCCTGCGTCTGGGACCCTGAGTCCTCCCCCCGTGTGTCCGGAGTGAGCTCCCAGCGTCCTGACCCTGAGGCAGGAAGTGTCCCTGCCACCCCCATCCTGATGAGGAACAGGTCACACGTCACGTCGTGGCCCCTGAGACCAGCAGGGCTCCCGCGCTCCCTGTCCTCAAGTTCAGGGCTCTGGAGAATACCATGTTAACAGCAAGGCTTTTTCTGAGCGTCAGACGTGAAAAGAGTGCCCCGCACCCTCGCTCCGGCCTCCCTTGCCCACAGCTCGGATCACTGTCTGCCTTCGGCTGGCCCGCCCACCCATTCGCTGCCTGCCTCTCCACTTCAACACGAGCGCCAGGAAGTCGGACGACGATGATGGCGGCATCCCCAGCACTCAGCACACGCCGGGACTGGGAGGACGGGCCGTGCGACCAGCGTTTGCAGAATGTGGGGCTGAGGGAATGAATGGACGCTAAGGTCATCTCCTTTTCAGCTCCTGCACAGCTTCTTCCCAGCGCAGAGCAGGGGCCAAATAAACGTGGAAGTGATAAATCAAGGAGCGAGCGAGGGAGCAAGGGTTTTGCACCAGGGGCCGCTCGGAGCCACGTGCGTCCTGGCCTAGGGCCGAGGGCCGTGGGAACCCTGCCAAGGACCAGACGGGCGCCTCAGCCTGGAAGCCCTGCCCCGTCCATGCTGCCTGTCCAAGCCCGTCGGTGTCATCGTCGGCACTGTCATCACCCAGGGCAGTCACAGGCCCAACGTGGCGGGCCATCCTGGACATTCAAGGGCACAGCGGGACCATCCAAGGCTGTGGTCACGGGTGCAAAGCTGGGTTTTTGGGGAGGTCTTTGGGGGCTACTGTGCACATGAGGTGGGAGAGAGGAGGGGAGCCAGGGCCCCAGGGAGGGACGGCCCAGGTACCCGGAGACTGAGCACTGGAGGTCAAGAGAAGGAGGCCAGCCTCCCTGAAGGCCACCTGAGCATCTGGAAGGCCGGTGGCCCTCAGGCAGGCACGGGACGGGGCCAGGGCAGCCGGGGAGGGAGGGAAGGCAAGGAAGCCAGTGGCTCCGCTAGCATGTTAACTCTGGGGCACTCGTCCTTTCCACACCTTTCAGACAGCAAGTGTCACCTGTGACCCTCACCGGGGCCCAGAGTGTGAAGCACTGACCCGAGTCCAGTGAGAAGGCCGAGGCCCTGAGAGTGGAGGGCCAGGCTGGCCTTCAGAGGGTCCCCAGGACTTCCTGGTCGCTTGGATGTGTTCGTCCTCCCGAGTCCTTGGGTGTGGGTGTTCACGTGAAACATGTTAAGAGCAAGGACTGGGCGCTGTCACCCACGCCTGTCATCCTAGCACTTTGCGAGGCTGGGGTGGGAGGATTGCTTGAGCCTGAGAGTTCAAGAGTAGTCTGATCCCGCGCCTTTGGGAGGCTGAGGTGAGTGGATTGCCTGAGCCCGCAGGTTCGGGACCCACCTGGGCAGCGAGACCTCATCTCTACAATAAATAAAAAATCAGCCAGGCGTGGTAGCGCGTAATTCCAGCTG
This sequence comes from Cephalopachus bancanus, assembly GCA_027257055.1. Lineage (NCBI taxonomy): Eukaryota > Metazoa > Chordata > Mammalia > Primates > Tarsiidae > Cephalopachus > Cephalopachus bancanus. Next base: position 2,865,703 of record JAPVLO010000180.1, read on the forward strand.
TAATTCCAGCTGTAATTCAGCCTGTAATTCCGGCTACTCGGAAGGCTGAGGTGGAAGGATCGCCGGAGCCCAGCAGGTCAAGGCTGCGGTGGCCGGGAGCGGCCACTGCACTTCAGTCTGGGCGATAGAGTGAGACTCCAACTCAAAAAAAAAAAGAGTAGCCTGGGCAAACAGCAAGACCTCCTCTCTACAAAACATCAGAAAATTAGCCGGGTGTGGTGGTGCAGGCCTGTTGTCCCGGCTACATGGGAGGCTGAAGCAGGAGGACGGTCTGAGCCCAGGAGCTGGAGGATGCAGTGAGCTGTGGTCATGCCACTGTGCTCCAGCAGCCTGGGCAACAGAGTGAGACCCTGACTCCAAACAAAAACAAAAGCAAAACAAGCAAAAACACTTTGAAGGAGAACGTCTATGATGAAAAAGAAATCTGGGTCTTCTAAGTCACAACCCTGGCACTGATGTCTGTTTCTGAGGATGCACTTGCGGCCCCAAAGCTCTGTGTGGGGAGCACAGAAAAAGAACGTCAGTGTCATCAGCCCTGCGAGGCTGTGACCTGCACGGTGCACTGTCACTCGCTGAGCCACTGAAAGACGGGTAAGAGGCAGTCAAACAAGGACACGCTGTCGTTCGACGGTGAATCCCGATCCCCGGATGCGAACGCGAAACGTGGACCTTGGAGCTGCGCCCTGCTGTGGGGCAGGCGGTGGCCCCGGAAGCCCTGGAGCGAGAGGGTCTGCCTGCCTCTTGTGGCTCCTGGGAAGGCCTCTCAGTGAGACCAGAACTCTGTCTTGTCAACATGCTGTTGTCTTTGGGCACCTGTGGTCCCTGGCCATGCACTCCCGTCCTGTGTGTCATGTAGGGACCTCGTCTTTATGGCTCTGGGCACCTGTGGTCCCTGGCCATGCGTCTGTCCCCTCATCCTGTGTGTCGTGTCTGGGTGGGGACCTCCCCTCTATGGCTCTGGGCACCTGTGTTCCCTGGCTATGTGTCCGTCCATCCATGCTGTGTGTTGTGTGTGAGGACCTTGTCTCTATCGCCTGAACACAGGAGTAGTCCCTGACTGTTTGCAAACCCATGGGGGTTAGTCCCCCAGCCCTGGGAATTGCGTCCGATTTTGCCCAGGCTGGGGAGCTGCCGTCCGAGCCCAGGTCCTACCCTGACCCGGCAACACTTCCACCCCTTCGCTGCTGGTGCTTCTGCTGACGTCCATGCCCCAGCTGGTCCTTCCCCGGACTTGGTGATGGCAGCGTGGGAAGGAATGGAGTCATTCATCCATTGGGACAGGAGGAAGGAGAGGGAAGTGGGGAGAGGGGAGGGACTGGATGGGACAGTGTGGCTCCCGTCCTCCCATCAGGAGTGAGGGTGGAGACGGAGATGAGGGACCTGGTCTTGGCTCCAGCTGAGCGACCTTGGCCAAGTCTCTTCCCCAGCCATCTCTGGGGTCCCTTCCAGACTTCTGATAAGACCAGAAAGCTGGGTCTCAGCAGGTGGGAGACAGGGTGACCTGGGCCCAGCTATGCCACCCCCTGGAAGCCCTCTCATCATCCCCCAAGCCCAGGTATCCACCCTCACGTGGGCTGCTGTGTCTGGCTGTCTCTTCTGGAGACAACTTGGGTCCCTCAGCAGAAGGCAGATCCAAGGCAGAGCATGAGTGGCAGGCGTGGCGCTGCCCCAAGGAGCCAGGGTCCCTGTCCCCTGCCTGCTGGGGCTCGTGTCCCCGGGGCTGGACCTCTGGTCCTCAGCATCCCCCCCATGCTACCGTGTGCAGAGGGAAGGAGGGGACAAGGGCGCTTAGAGGGCAACACTTGCTGGCAGCAGTGCCCATGACTTGCCAGACCCCCGCGCTAAAGCTGTGTGTGTCTCATCTCACCCCACGGCAAGGCTCTCAGGGGACCCCAAGCTCTCTCACACCCAGAGCCCTTCCCGGAGCCCCGTCCGGGAGGCTGCGTGTCACACCAGCTACTTCCTGTAGGCGCGCACAGAGGCCCCCAGCACCCCGGGGAGTGGGGGCATCACGACGGCATCCCCACTGTTCAGACGGAAGAACGAAGGCAGCAAGGGGCTGGACACTGGCCCAGGGTCAACTGCACACCACCCCCTGGGCTGGCCTCCACGGCCGTCTCCTCATGCCGGCGCTGGCGGCGACTGTAAAGTCAGGCTCGTCACAGACGGGGGACACACCAGCAGCCGAGGCCAGCTGCTTACCTCCTCCACAGGGCTGTCTTTGCCCGTCTGGGGGACGCCAGGAGGGCACGCAGCTCCCACATGGTGCCACTAAACCAGTAGGGTCCACAAAGGACAAGCTTTAGCGAGGCCTGACGGGCGGGTCCAGGGACCGGCCGACCCCTCGTGCTATGTGCTGTCCTTCTACGGGAGTAGAGCCCCCAAACGTAGCTGGGGCCACAGCCTTCCAGAATAAAGACTACTCCCCCAGCCTCCTTTGCAGCTAGGTGGTTATGTGACCCAGCTCTGGCCAACAGAATGGAGCGGGGTGACCCGTGCAGGCATGTCACACCCTTCCAGCCCTGCCCTGCTTCCTCCTTCCTGCTGCTTCGAAGGTGGACACAGACCCTGTCCCCTAGGAGGGTGGGCAGGATGCTTGAGCCCTGAGGTCAAGCACCTGCTGAGAGCCCACCCACCACCTCCAGGCTATTCTGAGGTCGACAACCCTAAGCCCTTGCATTCTGACTCTGGCCAGAGCCAAGTGCGTGCTCTACCAGGCCAGGACACACCAGTCGCTGGAGTAGGGTCGTGGGGCTCAGAAGCTGTGATGGCATGAGTTAAAGTCGACCGCTGGCTGGCCAGGTGCAGTGGCTCACACCTGCCATCCCAGTGCTGTGGGAGGCTGAGGCAGGAGGACTGCTTGAGTCCAGGAGTTCAAGACCAACCTGGACAACATACCAAGACCTCGTCTCTAAAAAAAATCGAAGACTTAGCTGGGTCTGATGGTGCACTCCTGGAGTCCCAGTTACTTGAGAAGCTGAAGCAGGAGGATCACCTGAGCCCAGGAAGTCAAGGCTGTGGTGAGCACTCCAGCTGGGGTGACAGAGTGAGGCTGGGACGCCGATGATTTTTACTTAGTGTAGACTCCAGAGTGAGAAGCCTGGTGGCGCTGAGAAGCCAGGGCCCCTCCCAGCGTGGGAGGCTGTGTATCCCACCTGCCTCCAGGCTCTGAGACCAGCCTGTTGGCCAGGACGCCTCCCTGCAACATGGCTCCAGGCACCGCTGGCCACCACGACTGAGGGTCGAAAGGGACCCAGCAAGCCCGCCACACATTACACGTGGCCCTCCGACCCTCCTGGGTATCAGGTCCGGAGGACGACAGGAGAGCTTGTCAGTGGCTCCAGTCAGTGCCTCTCAGCATCGGGGAAACCTCAGCGGCCAAGAATGAGCCTGCTTGCCTGGCCCCTTAGGACACCTGGTAAACAACAGTGCACCAACATCACGCGCTCATCATTCCCGCCGCCTGGAGACTGAGCTGAGCACTGGTCAAGGAGTCACCTGCCAGTGACCACATCAGCCCAGTGACGGGGCCACTGCCTAGGAGGCAGGAGGAAACACCCATGGAGCCCACCACACCTTCTCCCACCTCTGCCCAAGCCGGCCCACACCCACCGCCCGGGTTCTTGGGGTTGGGGGCTCCCAGCCACACCCACTCCTCTTGAGGCCCCTCTTGTCCCTTTTTCTCACTCCCCACTGACACAGAGCTCAGCCTTCCATCCCAACTCAAGACCCACCTCCTCCAGGAAGCCCTCCCAGGCCACACGGCCTCCACAAGCAGCTTTGGAATGCCTGTTTTCCCCACCATGGTGGAGGCTATACTGAATCAGCCGTGGCCTGCACGTGTGGACATGCTCAGACCTCATGATCCCAGCTGAGGGCCTCCGTGTTTAAATATTTGTTGTGTGAATTCAGCGATGGTGGGTGGGAGCTTCCGAGGGGCACCAGTAACACGCAGGGAAAGGGGAAGGGGACCCCTCTAGAGACACTTAAGCTTGTTTTTCCGTGGGATCTCGTGGCTGGGTATCACGGGGCGTACATGTGCGTGCATGTGTGTGAGCAGTGAATGGCGTGCGTCTGTGGGTTCACTGGCATCTGGATGGTGGTGCGGCACGGCGTGTTTGACTCCAGTGAGTCATGTAGGTGCAGTGCGTGTGTGCCACGATGACTGTGTGTGGACTCCATACGGTGTGCAATGCATATCACATGGGCCGCAGGGGGCGTGACCATGACGCGGACTTCACGTGCCCTGTGGATGGGCACAGCATGGCAACGGAGCTGAGTGTGGGGGCAGGGAGACAGCCCACCCCAAGGGAAGCCATAAACGTGAGCGAGAAGGCGGGAGGGGGGTGTGGGGCGAGGCCAGCCCTCCCTCCCCCGCCACCTCTCCTCCCCCTACCAGCCCCCCCACTCTCCGGGCTGAGACCCCATCCGGGGACTGCCTCCCTCACAGCTTCCCCTGCTGGCCAGCAAGAGCGCCATGGGCGGGCGGGGTGGGGCTGGCTCCCCCACGGACTCTGACCTCAGGCTCCAAGCAGGTGCTACGGCTGAATGTCTGCATCTTCCCAAATCCCTACACTGAAGCCTCACCCCCAAGGTGAGGGTGACAGGACAGGGGCCCTTGGGGGGAATGAGGTCACGATCGCAGAGCCCTCTCCAGTGGGGGTAGTGCCCTTGCGAAAGAGATGCCCGAGGGCTCCGTCTGCCTTCCGCCGCGTGAGGTTGCCGCAGAAAGTTGGCCGTCCGGGATGCGGGCGTCGCCGACAACCCACGGGCTGGCGCCTTGATCTTGGACAGTGAGACTAAAAACGTGTTGTTTACAAGCCATTCCTCTGTGGCGTTCTGTCACAGCAGCCCACACGGACTAAGATGGCAGGTGAAGTGGCATTTGGGGGGGGTCGGGGGGGGCGTTGACCCGGCCAGTCACCAGTCCGGGAGCCACGAGTGCGGCCTTTCCCCCGCCTCCCTGCCCCTTGGTAGAGGGGAGTTGCTCCGGGCCAGCCTTGGGCTGAAGGACCCAGTTCCCAGGCTAGCGCTGCCCAAATGGTGCTCCATGCTCCGAGTTCAGGGACGCTTCTAACAAACACACACAGACTTGTGCGGTCTCACGGCTTTGGGAAATGCTGCAGAAGCAAGACCAAAGGGCTCTCTTTATGGCAGGACTTATCAGATCCTATAAGGTGCTGACATGCATTGGAACACTCCAAGACGAGTGTGGCATGTAGCACTGCAGATGGCGGGACATGTCGCCCCTCTGCAGAAACGACTCTCAATGGCTCCGTGGCCGCAGCAAGGAAATGCCACCGGCGCCCCTGCGAGAGTCAGCTTCTCCACCACTCCTGAGCCCCTGGTCCAGGAGCTCTCCAGACACCACACCGCTCTGCCCTCCTCTCTGATCTCCTGCGGCCGGTGACGGGCCTCTCCCTGTGGAGGTGACTGTCCCAGCACTGTGTCTCCAGCCCGTGGGGACTGCACCTCTTTTCTGGATCTCCAAGGGCAACACCAGCGAGGTAGCCCTGCCGCAGGGAGCATCAGGGTCCACAGGCCCTGGCTCCCAGGGGACATCAGCCCTGCCTCTGCTCCCCTCCTCCCGCGCTCCCCCACCACTCAGACGTCCTCCTGAGCTCCCCTCCTCCCGCGCTCCCCCACCACTCAGACGTCCTCCTGAGCTCCCCTCCTCCCACGCTCCCCCATCACTCAGACGTCCTCCTGCCCTCCCAAAGGCAGACCCAGCACATCCCTTGAGCCATGCGTCCCCCCAGGTAGTACAGAGTTTAGGAGAGCGCGGTGCAGAGAGGGCTACGTGAGCACCGGCTACTGTTCCCCCCAACATGACCATTGTCCCTGTGTCCCCCTGGCTGACCTGGACCTAGCCCAGATGCTTGTGGGGTCCGTGAGCTGGGCAAACCCACGAGTGCCTCCGAGCCTCATTCTAGGAGGACCCTGATCGCCCCCATTTCACAGATGAGAACACTGAGGCTCAGAGAAGCCTCTCCCCGACCCTTCGCTTCCCTTAGCAAGTTCAAGGTGCCTCCAGAAGCGGGCAGCCCCATGAGGCTGTGAGGAGTCCCGACTCAGTGCTGGGCATCCTGGGGCGGCGACACCCACCCTTACTGTATGCGCCCACTCTGCTGGGACGAGCACATCCCCTGCCCTGCAGAGAGCGGGAGTGGCGCCCTGAAAGGGCTGCCCACGTCACAGGGAGGCCAGAGCCCCACTACCTTGGCGCCCTCTCTGCGTGGCTGTCTCCCGGGGTGGCCCAGCAGGGGGGCCGAGGGGAGGCTGAGCCTTATGGCAGGACAGCAGGGCTGGGAGGACAAAGAGGAGGGTACAGGCATGGGGGATCACGGTGCCGTGAGAGGGCCCAATACGCCAGAAAAGAAAAAGTCCAGACGCAGCAACAGCCACAGGCTCTGACGACCACCTCTTGGGTCAGGGGTGGGCGCATGTGGGAGGCGGTGGGAGCAAGGCTGACCCCGGGGAGGCAGAGCCCAGATCTCCCTCCTCCCCTTCGGGGACAGGTCCAGGCCCAGCCCAGGGCCAAGACGCCTCCCTGCCGGGTTGCCCTTCCTGGCCAGCGTGATCCTGGCGCTGCCTGGTCTGTGTGTGCTCAAGCTGTCCCCGGCCAGGTCGTCTGTGCCTCAGTGGCCCAAAGTAGTCTCAGCCACTGCCAACAATTTAGCTGAAACACGCCTGGCCTGGTCTGACTGCCCAGGGCCCCCTCTGTGCTCCCGGAGACGCCCTGGACTGCTCGAGGAGGGCTGTGTGTTTGGGAGTTGGGAAGTGACCGTCCTGTCTGCGTTCTTCCCGGGATCATGTATGCCTTGAACGTCATACCCACCAGAACGCCCTCCCTCTCTCCTCCCCAGGATGCTGGTGTTCACATCAACTATGCCACGTTTTCAGAAGAAGAGACCAAGGCCCTCAGAGGTCCCAAGGCGCCCAGCAAGTACGTGGTCAAGCCAGAGATGGCTGGCTGGCTAAATCTGTGTGTTCCCAGCTACCACCTGGTTCCTGACCGCCACGGTCCCGGGCGCTCCTTGAGGATACCAGCAGGAACAGCCTGGGCCCTGCCGGGGGGCAGGTCCCAAACTCAAGGGAGCCCTCAGCGTCTGTGTAGGGCGATTCAAGTTTTGGGAACGGGCAGTTGGGCTAAACGCACAGCACCATGGATGTGTGAAATGTCCTTAAGAGGACACTTAAAAATAGCTCCGAAGGCCTGTTTTCGGATACATGCCTTGCCATGATAAAAAGGGAGCCCTGCACCCCCTTGAAGGCTGCTCCCCAACCCCCTTTGGCGGGGTCCACCACCCCCTGCTTGCCTGGCCCTTCGCTGAAGCTCCTAGGCCTGGACCGCAGAAGGTTCGCCTCCATGCTGAAGTGCCTCCCTCTGCCCAGTTACAGTCAGGCGGGCCACCCACAAAGCACTTCCCAACTCCCAAACACAAAGCACCCTTGACTGCCCCAACAGAAGCTCACAGTGCTTGCAAACAGCCTTGGTTAAGACCCAAGAAGCCTACCACCTTCAGGTCAGGAGACTCAGGACCCAGGAAGCCCACCACCTTCAGGGTCAGGAGACCAGGGACTCAGGAAGTCCAACGCCCTCGGGGTCAGGACACTCAGGACCCAAGAAGCCCACCACCCTCAGAGTCAGGAGACCTGAGACCCAGGAAGCCCACTGCCTTCAGGGTCAGGACACCAAGGACCCAGGAAGCCCACGACCCTCAGGGTCAGGACCCAAGGAGACTGCCCAAGGAGACTGCTTTCCTCAGGGTCAGGAGGCCCAGGACCTAAGAAGCACACCACACTCAGCAGGGTCAGGAGACCCGGGACCCAAGATGCCCACCGCCCTCAGGGTCAGGACACCCGGGACCCAAGGAGCCCACCTCCCTCCAAGGCCAAGCTTTGGCTTCAGGAAGGCATTGTCCACTGTTAACCTGTTAGCACCAGGGAACAGAGGCGCAGAAGCAGTTGTTCAGGAGGGGTGGTCCTGGGGTGCCGGCAGACCAGAGGGGGCCCTGGGCTCAGGGAGGGGTAGCCAGGGGGAAGTGGGAGCTCAGCCAGTCGGCTGTGGGGGGAGAAGAAGGAGACAGGAGAGTGCCTGCCCCTTCCCTCCCACTCTCCAGGGGAGCGCAGCTGTTCCCAGCTTCCCGCCTTCCCTGAGACAGGTGCTGCTGCATTCTCACTTCCTCCCAGCCTCCTCCCCCTCCGGCAGGTGCTGAGTCAGCAGCCTGGCTTCCTCTCAGGGCTGGGAGGCAGAGCCCGGCTCGGGTTCGTAGGGCGGGCACCACATGGGGACTTCCAGGAGGGATCCTTGCGCGGCGCACCTCAGGGCTGCCGTGGAGAAGCAGCCATTGGGAGCTTCTCCCTGGCCTGGAGCCTGAGGTCCGTGCCCCTGCTGAGCCCAGCCCTGATGGGCCCGCCAGGCAGTGGCAATGGACTCTCGCTCCCACCCGTCAGTGGAAGGCCACGTGCCTGCTGGGCCCTGCAGGCCTATGTCCGGGTGACAAGGCTACCAGGCAGTGGAAAAGAAGGCCCTTCCCGTCAGAAGGAAAGCGCCGTGTATCAGAGCAGGACACACCCGGCCCGTTTCCCCCTGGGCAGGCTGGTAGTGGAGACATGGCCATCGGACTAGGCTGGACCTCGTGCGGGTAGTTCCTGATGGAGGGGACTCAAAGCCAGGGCTGTGTCCACCGTCCTGCACGGCCTGTCTGAGCACCGCCACCGTGAGGAAGGCCGGACGCTAACACGACTGTCGCCTCACTTCACGCAGCAAGCCCGGAAAGGCACAAGGACCTCCCCATCTGACAGGGAAACAGGCCTGATGGACGGAGACGGACTTGCTCAAGACCACAGGCCTGGTGCAGTGGCTCACATCTGCAATCCTAGCATCCGAGGTGGCTGAGGTGGGAGGAGTTCAAGACAAGCCTGGACAACATAGTGAGACCTCGTCTCTACAAAACGTCAAAAACTTAGTGGGCATGGTGGCGTTCACCTGCAGTCCCAGCTACTTGGACAGCCACAGGGGAAGGTCCCCCGAGCCCAGGAGGTCAAGGCTGCGGTGAGCTGTGACTGTGGCCACCGCCCTCCATCTTGGGTGAGGAGTGAGACTCCGACTCAAAAACCCCAAACACCACAGGGCTAATCCGGCAGAACAAGGGCCAGAACCTGGGTGCTGGAAGTGTCTCCCAATCCTGTTCCTCCCCAGGCCTCTTTCCTGCCTCCCACCTGCGTGGGCCTGCTCGTGGAAGGGAAGGGGCCAATGGAGGCCAAGGCTTGGGGGCCGCCTGACCCACTCCCCAGGCTCCTCCCTGCGAGGCTGGACAGCCAAGAGCAGGTGGTCGTCAGGGCAGCGCAAAGTAGCCTGGACTCCATGGCCACTGAGTGCATCGGAAACCACCGGAGCCCTGCCCAAGTGGAATATTATGCTGCCGCTAAAAGGGACCCTTGTGAAGACGACGTAGCAAATGTGACCGAGCCTGTGACCGGGTGTGAAGAGAGGAACGGAGAATGAAAAATTGTGTGGGCACCCTGTTCACGGCTCAAGAAAAACACAAACGGATGACAGATACATGACCCAAAACGTGCGAGACACTTCATCAATGTGAGCACAGAGGGGACTCCTAGGAGATTTTCTTCTGCTGTGGTTTACTTTCTAAACTTTCCAAGATGTGGCTCCACTGCCTACCCATGACACCATTCCACGTTGTGGATGCCGGCTGTGAAGGCCTCGAGATGATCCCAGGTAGGAGGCAGGCCCTGCCCTCCACGTGTGGGTCCGAGTACCTCTGGAGGGGACACCTGTTACTTCTGTGGCCATCAGGGCACACAGCCAGCTCCCCCAAGCCCACCTGTCGAGCTGGCATCTGAGGCGCGAGGCCTCGTTACCCTGTGTTCCGACACCCAGTGCTTTCCTGCTTGGGCTTCTCTGGTCCGCTGTGCATCCTCCATGTTCCTTTCTGGGAGGCGCAGGGCTCAGTGTTGGGGACTTCAACCCCTTATAGCATAGCTGGCCGTGAGTGGAAAAGAGGCCTCTCTAGGCGCAGGCAAAACTGACCCTGTCCACCAGGGAGGGAAGGCAGCAACCCCTTTCTAAGTCTTGCCTTAGTCCTGATGGGCTCCCGGCCACGTGCAGGCTGCCGGGGGCGGGGCAGGGGCCGTGGCTAGGCGCTTGGTCACCTAGGCCCCACTTCTGGCTCAGCCATTTACTAGCCAGGAGAAGGGCAGCAAAGACTTTCCCGCTCGGACTCAGTTTCCCCCCCTGTTCCCAAGTACCTCCTTGTGGGCTGTGCCCAGGAGGAAATGAGAAAGGGAAAGACAGCTCCGAGGGGGGTGTCCTCTCTGCAGACAACGTCCACTGGGAGTGGAGCCGCTGCTGCGTGCCAGGCACCCCCTGCCCTCGCCTCTCCCGCTCTGTCACCAGGGGGCTCCCTCCAGCCCCGCCTGCCCCCAAGGGTAAGGGTGACCTTTCTGCAAACCAATGGAGGCAGGACCCCCAGCCCTGGCCCCTCGGGTCAGTCTTTGCAAAAGGGGCGACTCGGACACAACTTGATCAGGCGGACATTCAGGGCACAGTTCCCTGGAGTGGACGTCGTGAGAGGCTGCTTGCTCAGAGAGTGACCCGAACACCTTGGGGCATGCGTGGGAAATCCGAAAGGCCTTCTGAGGGTAGGTCGCGCCGGAACGGGGAAGGGGAGGGCGACCTACTGCTGCCTGTTTCCCACCCCTGGCGGGAATGTACATTTCAGGCACCGGAAGTCTCAACTCCAGGCCTGCCCTGGGCCCCTGCCGCGTCCCCCGGGCGCCATGTGCATCCCTTCCCAGGCGGACTCTTCCTCCTGCCTTCCCATCTGTCTTCATGGTCTTATGCTCCTGCCCCTCAGCACCCCACCACGGACACTGTCCCACCCATTCCTCCTTCCGGAAGGCCTCTCATGCAAGTCTCCTCCTGCCCCTGCCAGCCTGCCCCACCTCCTGCTGCCTCAGCCCCCGCCTCACCCCTGTCATCTGAAGTGAGCTGTTTCTGTGCCCCTGTCCCCAGAGCTCCCGGGGGTGAGTCCAAGCGCCTCCAGGGGCCTTCGGAAACTGGCTCCAAGCCTTTCCAGCCTCTCTGTCCCACACTCCAGGCCGCATGCGTGCGGCAGGACTCCTGGAGCTGGGCTCTGGGGAGCGCCACAGAGGCAGGCAGGGATCCCGCGTCCCTGCAGCAATGCAGGCCCAGGCCTGCACACAGGTCCCACGCACTCACGCACCCTTCCTCCCCCCCAACCCCTGCACAGAGCCACAGGCCTCGGCCCCATCTCACCCCCAGATGCTCCCCCTACGTGATGCACACTGCCACAAGCCCCCTCCTCAGCATAGGCCACCCCTATGGTTGGGGGGCACTGGGCACGTCCTGGGTGTCTGCTGCATGCCAGGTGCCTTCCAGTGGCTTCGACACAGCCCATGGGGGTTTGTGACAGCCATGGCCATCACTTGGGTGCTCAGTCCACCTTTCAGGTCAGGGTCGGGCGAGGGCTCAGACCCTGGACCACTCCGAGCTCCTTCTGCCTCCCTCATCAGGCGGGCCGTTCTGCCCTCTCATGGGCGCCAGGGCACTACACCCCCAAGACAGCGCCTGGCTTCAGAGACACACAGCGCGGCCTCAGCGCGAGCCCCGGCTCCCCTCTGTCCCCCAGCATGGTGTCTGGCCCCAGTAGGCTTTCCCTGAACACTCCTGGACTGAGCAAACAGACACGCGAGTGGGCGAATGGGGCGCAATGGGACACAGGAGGTGTGGGCCTGGCGTGCAGTCTGGCTGTGGGCTGGAATGCTCACTTTCCATTCTGAGTTATCCTGAAAATCTGAGATTCCCCAGGATACCCCCCAGCGTTCTCTTGGAAATATACTGGCTCAACTGTGGCTAAACCAGACCAGAAACCAATCAACACTAACTTGTGTTCACATGACGTTAGGCCAGGAATGCTGGGGAAGCTATCTGGGTCCACAGAGAGACCAGGGCGCAAGGGTCGGGTCTCGTGCATCGGTGCAGCAGTGGCCAGGTAGGGTTGGCAGGATGAAGTTCCATCCTGACCCAGAGTCAGGACCTGCTGCCTCCTGTCCCTTGCTCCAGAAGTGCGCCCGTGCTTCCCCTAGCTGAGTCCAGAGCTGCTGCTTCCTAGCCTGGGAACCCTCAGTCTGCATCTATTTAAAGGTGGGAGGGGGCCAGGCATGGTGGCTCATGCCTGTCATCCCAGCACTTTGGGAGGCCGAGCTGGAAGGATCACTTGAACCCAGGACTTCAAGACCAGCCTGGGCAACATAGTGAGACCCCATCTAAAACAAAAAAAGGCTCAAAACGTGAGCCGGGCATGGTGGTACGCGGCTGTAGTCCCAGCTACCCGGAAGGCCAGGGTGGAAGGATCGCTTGAGCCCAGGAGGTTGAAGCCATGGTGAACCGCAATTGCGCCATCTGGGCGACAGAGACCCCTACTCAAAAAATAAAATAAATTAAAGGAAGTACATGGAGAGAGGTGGGATAGGAACAAGAGAGAGGTGGTCCAGCCTCTGTCATGTGCATGTCAGGACATCGGCACCAACCTCGATCAAGTGAGTAACAGTATTTGCCAGTTTATGGAAAAGTATTATAGAAGAAAACTCGTGGTTGGGGTGGCCCTCATTTGATGTCAGCGTCAAGAGAGTTCTCTTGCTCAGGAAGAGGAGCTGGGTCCCTCTCATTCCCAAGGGACCCATTTACCCGACGGCTTCTCCAAAATCCTGAAGTCGAGTGGTTAAGACACGCACGTGCCGGGTGGTCGGGAGAGCAAGTATTAAGAACCAGGGCTTGCAGTTCTTGAATCGTCCAGTCGGGGAAAGTCTCCGTAATACATAAGTGTTTAGTTCTGACAATCTGGGTCAAACAGCACGCACTGGATAAATGGCTGAGAATGACATCCCACGAACCCACAGCTTTCTGTTGTGACTGGGTGACCGAACCATCCCCAGTACATATCGTCCAATAATTCCGAAATGTGTAACACCAGTTGAAAAAAACAAAGACTTGGCATTGGTTAATATTGACCTAGGAGCTGCCGTTCTCAAGGACACAAAGGAGGGGGATCACCTGATCCTGATGGGGGGTGGTTTTATTCTTGCTGAGTTTGGAGCTGGGTGGTTTATTGTGCTTTCTCAAACCAAGAACAGATTTTAAAATCTCATGGAAACCAAATTTTTGGGGAAAAGAAGCTGCAGCAGTAAACAAAATCCTCGAAGGCCTAGCCTCGCGGACGGTGTCTGTCCTCCTGCCCAAGGCACGGCAGAGCCTCCACTGGGAACATTCGTGTGAGTCCATGTGTCACAGTCAATCAGCTCAGCTTCCTCACCCGGGCTGGGAAGAGCTGGAGAACAAAGGGCGGAGCGGAGAGGGCAGCCGTGGGGGGAGAGGACGGACAGGCGAGCGCGGGGAGCCACACAAAAGGCTGGGAAGCTCTGTGGTCAGGCAGGGAGCGCCTGCGGGGAGGAGAGAGGCCAGCCGGGGAGGCAACCCTGGGGGAGCCAGGATCAGCCCATGGCCACGGGGAGAGGCTCCAGAATGATGACCCTTTGAAGGAACCACGGATTTCTTTAGTCAACCGATTTCCTCAGTGTCTAAAACGCCTCATTTAGCAAGGCTTGTTCTGGGCTGAAATTGAATAGGTGTAATTGGCAAATGGTTGAATTGGGGTTCCACTCTGGGGGAAAAAATACCTCTCCAGTGGCTTCTCCAGTGCAATTATGGAAAAAAGACACATGTGAAGGGTCCGCCTCCGGATTCAATTTGAGGGTCGTCCGACATTCTTCTCCCCCACCCCTGCCCTCACATCCCACCCAACACGAGCACTGAGACAATGGCTGAGATCTGGCTTGCCTTCTTAGGGGAGGCCCGGGGGCCACAGATGAAGCAGCTGTCAGGCAGCGAGGCCATAATCAGCTTTAACGGGCTCACAGCCTGCAGAGGGCACAGACCCTTATTCCTCCAGGAACAGGTCTGCCTGTGTCCCCGGGATGGGGGCGGGGTGGCCTGAGTGGGTTTCTGTTTCAAACCTTTTCCTTACCCTGGATCTCCATGCAAAACTTATGGTGCAAGACCCGAGACTTTGAATATGCACACAGAGGAGGCGACCTTAAGACTCCAGATCATGGCCTCAACTACATGTAACATGTCACGCTCAGCATGATTTATAAGGACAGCCGATCAATGAGACAGGAGACAGAAAAGTCAAAACACAACTCAAAATGGGTTTTGCAGGCGAGCCTGAAATGCTTCATGATTGCTAGTTAAGAACAGTATCCCTTTTCTCAACCTCAGTGTCATATCCCCATCTCCTCACCAGCGTCGCAGCCCCGGTGCCCAGCCCCAGTGCTCGTGTGGCTTGGAAACTAAGATGAATTGTAAAGGCCACCGAGTGTACAGGTGGCCAGTCCTAGGGGTCCTCTCTAGACAGGTGAGCTGTTTCAGCACCCCAGGGAACTGAACCCTCCTATGGCCCCAGACGTCTATTTGTGAAAAGATGTGCACAAATGAGATTAAGGTCACCGTATATAAAAAAAAGGAAAGTAAAAAGAAAAGGCATTCACTCAAATCTTACAATGGGAGGTGGGGGTGGTGGCGGGAGGGAAGAAAGCAAGGGGGGAATCTAAACAGCGGGGTACGACAATAAATGGGAAAACAGCAAGAGAAAAAGCACACTAGGTTAATATAGGAAAACTAGTTCTTTATTGAGAGATTGTATATTAGTATTAGTGAATTCTGTGTGTCACAATGTCGTCATGCACACGATACAAAAAAAAAGGCTGGGCCCACCATGCTTTGGAAGGGCAGCAGGACAAAAGCATACAAGGAGCAGCCGGCCCGGGGCCACACGACCACAGGACGGCTCAGCGGGCAACACCTCTACCGAGCGCTGTACATTGTCAACTGGGGGTGTAAAAAAATACAGACCATGCTTCAGTTTTAGTACAAGAAAAGGTGAAAAAGATACACAACCAAAAGGATATTCAATACAGAAAAAATTACCCACAAAATAAGAACAGGAAGTAATTCAGCACAGCAGAACACGCTACCCCTGTTTAATGGAAAACCGTTTTGCTGGGATGCTTTTTCTTTTTTTCTCTTTCTTTTCAGATTGCCAAATGGCAGTCTGGGGAGGCGGCTCGGGACTTTATTTTGGAAGGGCCCTCCAAGTAGGGACCGTATTCTTTCATGATCGCTGCTGTTTTGCTTCTGTTTTCTGGCCCGCAGCAGAAGGGAGCCGGCTGTTTAAGGGGGCGGCTCCAGGGCCAGGGCGGATGTCCAAAGATGCTCTCGACATCGTGCCGTTCAACAATCAAGACACTGTGGCTACGGCTGTCCCTTAAGCCAGGGACCTCAGTGCTTCAAATTTCCAGAGGCCAGCAAATTCTCAGAGGCCTGCAGTACCAGATATTCATTTCATCAGATATTTTCTTATATATATATATATATATATATATTTAATTTTTTGAGGCTCCTACTAATTGTAATCCTCAGTTATGCCTGGGTGCTGCTAGGAAACCAGTGGACGGCCACCCAGATAACTGGATGATGGGATGCTGCCGCCTCCAAGCCAAGGCAAAAGGAATCCACTTAACAGGGATTTACAGTGCGATGTACTCAGCTAAACAAGATGAGGATACAAAAATGATCATTTCTCTACAGCTATTCTGAAATGGCCTACAGCCTACACTGCTACAATGGAAACTAAAAGAACAGAGTTAAGCTGGCAGACTATCTAGTAGTCGTACACGAAGATTGTGGTTTAGGACCTTGTTGAATTAAGCATTAGTATCCTCTATCGGAAGGTCAGAAGTTCTTATCACCTCGTGCTGAATTTTACCCACAGCTCAGTTCACTCCTCAGCCCCTGAATTTCCTGCGGGCGTGTTTGCCACGGAAGTAAACTTTAACTGACGGGCAGAATTTGTTTGGATTTGGGGGGGGGTATTGAAAATAAAATTTAAAGGCAGCTGAGCAATTTGAATTTCAAAACAGGGGCCCAGCATCCTGCGATGGTATTTAGGGATTGGTGGTATTAATGAAGATGATAATGATTTAATCAGGATAATTACACTTTCAGGCTCAACATCCTTCTTAATCATTTTTGAATTTCTGCCTAGTGTGATGTTCCACACCCGTTTTAAGAGGAAATGCCACGCAATAAGAGATCACTGTGAACTGGGGGGTGGCATTTCAAGGTCTCCTCCCACTCCCCCCTTCTTCCTCCTCACACACCCACTGCCCTCCACCCCCAGGGCTAGGCCGGCCTGAGATAGGGGATACTGCCGCTTAAATAGCAATGCCTTCCTCAGATGGAGACAGGAAATGGTTAAGAGGGTGTCACAATACAGCTAAATGCGGAGGCAGAGGGTCACAGCGCACACAGCAGCAAGTTGACCATTCACTGAGCTACACAATGAAGAAAAAAAAGATTTGATAAATGCAGAATGTCATCATTCTATCATCACACAAAGCAACTGCGGTTGGGACAGGCCTACGGGGGCCGACCTGATCTTCTGGGTTCTAGGGAGAGGCCGGGGCTGGGACCGCTGGGGCTGGGCTGGGAGGCTCGGGGCTGGGCTTTCCCTTCCTCACCCAATCGGGCCCCCAGGCGCTCTGGAGCGCCGGTCCTGCGACCCACCCCCCCACTCGGCCGCCGGGCCCAGGGCGGCCAGGGAAGACACCATTTCCAGGGTGCGGGAGCGGGAGGGGGGACCCGAGCCGCAGGGATCTGAGCAGACGTGGAGTGGGAGAGGGTGGAGGAACCCTTTCCAAGAAGAGAAATCTGAGTCCAGAGGCAGAATACAAAAAGGAAAAAAAAAGGATGAATCTAAATGCATCTCGGATTTGCTGGGGAGGTGGGAATTTTTAATTAAAAGAAAATGGAAGCGATGTGGCGGGAGGGGGAACGTGGACCCTGCTGTCGCTGCAGAATGTCAGGGAGAGGGGGCCGTGCAAACACACCCTGCGGAGCACAGCGAAAAACAAAGCCCGCGCCGGCCTGCGCTCGCCCGACCGCGGCCCCCAGCAGGGCCTGGGGTGGGGCCGCCTCCCCTCGCACCCACGCGGCGCCCACCGCCGGGCACCCCGCTCCGGCCGGGCCCGGGGTGCACAGCCGCGCGCATGCGGCTCTCCGAGCGCGCACACTCACACTCACACCCAGGCGCGCGCGCGCACACTCGCACACACGCACGGCATCCTGAGCCCGTGAAGGCAACTGTCATACAAAGGCAGTCGCGGGGTGCGGGGGGGCGGGCGGCAGCACGAGGGCAACACACACAAAGGGTTAAAGGGAGAGCTGGGTGGGAGAATCGTGCAGGCGCCCTCCCAGAGGGTGGGGGCTGGGGCGGGGAACAGGGTGGGCACCCAGACCCCAGCTCACGGCCATCGGCATTCAGGACCCAAAATGAAGAAACACAAAACACACATACACCCCAAAAAAGCAAATCACAGGAAGCCAGGCGTGCGCGCTCACACACACGCGCGCGCGCGCGCACCAGGTCCCGGTCGCCCCCTCTTCCGATCACACAGGGCTGCTATTAGAGGAAGGGGCTGAGATTTGGGGGAACCTCGTCCGCCGCAAAGAATTAAAAATGGGGCTGGGGCAGGAACCCAGTTCACCAGACCCGAACTTCGCTGCCAAAGCTCCCGCGAGGGCGGCCACCCCACGCCCGGGGTCCCCTGAAGGGGGCGGGGAGCGGCCCCCACCGCCCGCGCCCCGCGGCGCGCCCTGAGCCCCCAGCCCGCGGCGCCCCCATCCCCCGCTGGGCGCCCGCGGCGACCCGCACTCCGCGCCGACCCCGAAAGGAAAAAGCGATACCTCTGCTTCGCACAGAGCCAAACACGGGCAGCACGAGGTAGCCGACGTGGACCAGGACCATCCTGGCTCCCGGCGCGGCGGCGGCGGCTGCGCGCGGGCCCTTTGTGGCGCGGCTCCGGGGCGCGGGCGCGGGTGGCGGGGCTGCGGGAGCCGCCGGGGCGGGAGGCGGAGCGCGGGGCGCGGGCGGCGGGGCGGCGGCCGGCGGGCAGGCAGAGGGCCCATGGACGGGCTCCCTTCCCGGCCCCTCTCGACATTCAAAGCGCTGGGGCCGCAGCTGCCGCCACACAAAGGCGCGCGCAGCCAATGGGAGCGGAGCGCACGCGGCGCGGCCCCGCCGGAACCGCGGGGGACAGCGGGGACCGCGGGCGCGCGGGGGGCGGAGGAGGGGGCGGGCGAGGGGGCGGTCGGCCAATCACCGCGGCGGCCGCGGGGCACGGGAGGAGGGGTCACGGCGGGGGGAGGGAGCGGCCCCGCTGGGTCCCCGGCCGCCCCGGGGCCGGCGCGCGCGGGTGGGACGGCCTTGCGCGGACGCGGCGGCGGTCACACGGACCTGAGCCCCGACACGCGGAGGTACGCTTGTAAGTTTCGGGGGGGGCACGAGAGCGCGGCGTGCATGCCCCGGAGGCCCCTGCGCGGCGCGCGCGGGTCACTCGGGGACGTGCGCTCGGAGGCCAGCGCACGTGCAGAGCCCGACTGCGGGTCCGGGAGGCTGGAGGCGAGCGGGCAGCCGCAGACGGACACGGGCCTGCAGCCCAGACGCGCACACGCCGAATGCCTTGCCGAGGCCGGACACGTGCCCAGGATGCGCTCGCAGAGACGCGCGGAGGGGACCGGCCGAGCGGACCCAGCTTAACGGCGCCCACCAGGCTGCCTGCCCCGCGTCGCGGCGTTGCCCACAGTCACTGTCTGTTGAATTGAACCCCCACCCCAGCCTACTCCCAGTTTGCAGAGGCTGGTGCACACAGCCAATGGAGACACACTGTCTGGAAACCCGGGCCGCTGGTCCACCTGCTCCCGGAGCCGACAAGGTATACTCCGCCCTGTGCGCAGACACGCCCACCTGCACGCCAGCAGGTATGTGACCGGCTCTGCAGCTCCTGCAGTCACAGGGAGGCACAGCCGCTGTGTCACATGTTCCCTGGGACCGTCCAGCCACAGACATGCAAAACGGAAGCAGAGAGCCCCCGCCCCCCACCCTGTTTTGAGGAGTCAGGCCTGGTCAGCACACCTGCCCTGAGAACTCACACAACCCTCAGACTCTCACGTTCGCACCAGCCACCCTCCACAAGGGAAGAACGGACATTACCTACGCTGGGACTTGTCTTCAAAACCCAGTATCTCCTTTATTTAATATCTGATTTAAAAAAACTAGGTAGGAGGATTACAGTATGTGGAACTGGAAGGAATCTAATCCAACCTAACCTATCTTCACCTCTGAAATAAGGAAAAGGCTCTTTGGGAGGCTGAGGCGGGAGGATTGCTTGAGTCCAGGAGTTTGAGACCAGCTGGACAACATAGCAAGACCTCGAACTCTACAAAAGATTTTCTTTTACTTGACCAGGTGTGGTGGCGCATCCCTGTAGTTGAAGCTTCTGGGGAGGGTGAGGTGGAAGAATGGCCTGAGCTCGGGAGGTTGGGGCTGTGGTGAGCCATGAACATGCCATGCTCTCCAGCCTTGGCCACAGAGACCCTGTCTCATTAAAAAAAAAAAGAAAGAAAGAAAGAACAAAGGAAATAAGAAGAAGAAAGGGGACTCCTCGCCCACTTCATGCTGGGCTCGAGTCCACACAGGGAGGTGACCCACATCTGCCTGAGACTCAACCCTGGCAGCCCAGAGAGCGTCTCAGGAATGTCTGCAGAGCCTGCTCTGTACAGAGCTGGGAGGCTGCATGGAGTGCTGAGCAGGGCCACCTCGGAGGGGCACCAGCACAGAGGGTGGGGATGGGGCGGTCAAGGCTGACTCCAGGAAGGTGGCTGCTGAGACTTGAGCACAGGAGGGCGGGGCCAGTGAGGCGAGCTGTAGCCCATCCCACCCGGACAGTGGCAGGGAGGGAGACACCAGGGCACAGCTGTCACCCACAAGCACAAAGATCCTCCAGCTCCACCCTCACCTTCACCCTGAACCCCTCTGGCTACCTCCAGAGAACTCGGGATGGGGGCAGCCAGAGAGGAGCCCCCCAGCGCCAGCCCAGCCTCACCCGGGACGGCTGTGCCCCCACACGCTTTCCTGTATTCATCCTCTGTTAAAGGAGCACAACACCCCCCTTATACAAGTCTGGGAAAATGGAAGGACCTTAGCACCTGACTGCTAGGATCCTATGAGGCTTTGCCAACATCCGCAGACACCAGAGTCGCCATCCTGATCTACACACACCCCATCCTGCCTCCTAGACTTCACACGTGTCAGATGCCTTCCTGTCCTCCTGTCTCTGATTTGATTTCACATGTCTCTGTAGTCTAACAGGGGAAGGTTTCATGAAATGACTGCGTCGTACCTTATTCTAGGGCGTTCCATTTCCCTCCCTCCCTCTCTCCCTCCCTCCCTCCCTCCCTCCCTTCCTTCCTTCCTTCCTTCCTTCCTTCCTTCCTTCCTTCCTTCCTTCAAGTCTGAGTCTCGCTGTTGCCCAGGATGGAGTGCAATGGTAGACTCACAGCCATTGCAACCTCGACCTGCTGGGTTCAGGCATTCCTCCCGCCTCAGCCATCCAAGTAGCTGGAACCACAGGCGTGTGCCACCACACCTGGCTATTTCTTTTATTTATTGTAGAGATGAGGTCTTACCAATTTGCCTAGGCTGGCCTCAAACCCCTAAGCTCAGGCGGTTCTCTCAGCAGTTTCCCAAAGTGCTGGGATGACAGGCATGAGCCACCATGCCTGGCTGCCTCCAGTTTTCCATTGTTACAGATGACAGTGATCAACTTCTGCAGGTGTTTGGCCTCCCGCCTCTGTTGAACCATGAGCTTAGAACGAGTGTCAGGATTGGTACTCCTGAGATGACACGTGTGGAAACCGTGTGGCCTTATGCTGCTTTATGGAAAGACAGGATTGGGTGCAGTGGCTCATGCCTGTCATCCCAGCACTTTGGGAGGCGGAGGCGAGAGGACTGCCTGAGTCCAGGGGTAACTGCTGAGGCCATGCACAGAGGCCGTCCCTCATCAAGGAACAGGCCAGGGAGGCAGTGAATCCATTTAGCCTTTGCTCACACAGCAGCAGCTGGGGGTGGTGGCTCCACCTGTAATCCCAGCACTGGGAGGCCGAGGCAGGAGAATCACTTGAGCCAGGAGTTCAAGACTGGCCTGGGCAGCATGGTGAGGCCCTACCTGTATGGAAAAGAGAAAATTAGTTGGGCGTGGCGGCATGTGTCTGTAGTCACAGCTACTCTGAAGGCTGAGTCGGGAGGGTTGCTTGAGCCCAGGAGGTTGAAGCTGCAGTGAGCTGGGACTGTGACACTGTACTCCAGTCTGGGCAACACAGTGCAACCCTGTCTCAAAAAACAAGCAAACAAACCACATTTATACACAGAGAAACTACCACATTGGTCAGTATGTCCACATCCACATGCAGGCATCAGCCTCCCGCGAGGAAGGCACTGCGGTGGACTGGTAGGAGGCATTTCATGTTGACATTCCTCAGCCTCGACACACCCGCCTATCTAATGGGGATGATGAAAACCTCTACCAGACCCTACAGGAGACTGTGAGCAGCACAGAGGATTCTAGACGCGTGACTATGGTGGGGTCTCCAGAAGGAAACCTGGTGATTGCCTTGCCCATCTCTTGTTCTACAAACGGGATTTGGAGACTCAGAGCCAGCCTGTGAACACGGTCACGACCTTTCGCGGCTGTGTTAGAATGAGATCGCACGTCTCCTGTCACTCAGCCGGGCCCTGCTCCTGCTCTGGGTCGCTTTCCTTGTGCCAGGGTGACTTTCCGCTCCCCCTGACACTCATTAAAGTCCACAGAAGTACAAGGAAGTAGATTTCTGAAACAGAAAGATCTGTGGGATGAGGCTGTTCATTGGATTTTTTTCCTTCGTGTTTCTTTCCTGCCCCAGGCTGAACTCGATGCCTGGTGGTGTCTGCAGGCCCCACTCGGGAAGTATGAACACGAGAAGTGAAGGTTGGTCTGTCATTCCTGATCCAGAATGGAAGAGCATGGCCCCATACAAGGAGACAGCACTGTCACCTTGTCCCTGACCTGCTTGTCCCTGACCTGCTGTGACTCCTCACTCTTTGGTTTCTAGAATCAGGGTCTCACTCGGTTACCCTGGCCGGAGGGCAGCGACATGATCACGGCTCACCGCAGCCTCTACCTCCTGGGCTCAAGCGATCCTTCTACCTCAGCCTCCCGAGGAGAGGTATGCACCACCACGCTTGGCTAATTGTTTTCATTTTTGCAGAGACAAGGTCTCCTCATGTTGCCCAAGCTGATCCTGAACTCCTGGCCGCAAGCGGTCCTCCCCCTCGGCCTCTCAAAGTGCTGGGATTACAGGCCTGAGCCCCCATGCCCGGCCAGAAGTGTGTGTGTGTTTTGTTTGTTTGTTTGTTGAGTTGAAGTCTCACTCTTTGTCGCCCAGGCTGGAGTGCAGTGGCACGCTCACAGCCACTGCAGTCTCGACCTGCTGGACTTAGACGATCCTTCCGCCTCACCCTTCCAAGTAGCTGGAACTACAGACGCAGGCCACCATGCCCGGCTAACTTTTTTGTAATCTATTGTAGAGACGAGGTCTCACCAAGTTGCCCAGGCTAGTCTCAAACTTCCGGGCTCAGGCAATCCTCTCGCCTTGGCCTTCCAAAGAGCTGGGATGACAGGCTGAGCCACTGCGCCCCACTTGAAGCGTGTTTTTTAAGAACACCTCCTTAGGAGCCCAACATCAGGTCTAAGTCATGACCATTGCCCCTTAATCAACAAATAAAAACAAGCCCACCAGGGTAGTCACGTAGGCATCAACATGTCCAGGCCTGTTGGCAGAATTCCTGCTCTTCTCTGCACTGTGTGGGCATCAAGTAGCCACTGCTCTCAAGCTGTGCAGAGCGGCTGTGCTCCAGCCAACGAGCCCACCGGGACTGGGGTTACGACAGCATGTGCTGTGCCTGGCAGGGATTCCAGAAAGCCTGCTGCAGAAGAAGGCTCCTGGCACTGGTGGTCCACTGGGGAGTCAGGGCACAAACACCAGAAGATAAAGAGTGATGGAGAGGAGCCGTCCAGGGAGCTCATGCCTGTCTTCCCAGCACTTTCGGAAGCCGAGGTGGGAGTTTGAGACTAGCCTGGGCAACATGGAAAGACCTTGTCTCTACAAAAAGTGTAAAAGAGTAGCCGGGTGTGGTGGCGCATGCCTGTCGTCCCCGTTAACGGGGAGGCTGAGGCAGGAGGGTCACCTGGACCCAAGAGTTCGAGGCTGCAGTGAGCTGTGATCATGCCACTGCACTCCAGCCTGGACAAGAAAGCAACACCGTGTCTCTGAATGAATGAATGAATGAATGCATAGGAAGTTGGTTTTTTTAAATGGCTACCCATAACCAAGGATGATAGTGAGTTAGATGGAAGTCGGGCTGGGCTTGAGCGGTCAGGAAATCCTTCAGATGGATCGGGGCGGGAGGGCCCTGAAGAGTGGGTCCATCTTGAACAGGCTGAGGAAACGGGGGTGGGGCGGGCGGGGAGTGGGCACGGAGGCAAGGGGGCACAACAGGGATGGAAGCCTAGAAGTAGAAGTGGGAGAAAGAGGAGGAGCTGGGCGCAGAGGAAGGGGGGGACGGTGGGGGGAAGAGGAGGGGGTGCAGGAGGGAGCGGGCGGAGGCGTGGCAGCCCAGGATGCCTGTGCCTGGGAGGCCTCGGTCCCTGCTGAAGAGCCACAGCGGCGGGCGGTGCTGAGCCCCTGGCCCCGGCTCTCCCAGTCCTGAGCAGCGCCCTGTGCCCCATGTGGCACAGGGGGAAGGAGCCGCTTCAGGCTGGGCCTGGGGGAGAGGAAGCCGGTCTGGGGGCCAGCCCCTGCCCCTCGCTGCTGGGACCACCTCAGAGGACGGCGCATGGGGGACGCCGGGGACGTGGATGAAGTGGAAGACCGTGCGGTGTCCTGTCCTCCCAGACACGCCCGTCCCTTCACGGTCAGGAGCTGCTTGGCTGGGGGAAGCGTCTTGGTGGAGGTGGAGGCCAGCGCGGGAGGCCACCGTGACACGGCAAGAGCTTCGTCTTCGTGTGCGCCACGGGGCTCCGGGAACCGCACGAGCCCATCCTCCCGAAGGTGGCCTCTGACCCGATGGGCCCTCCACGTCCAGCTCCCAGGGGCAGGAGGGCCAGCAAAGAGGGGCGTGTTACTCGTGGGGCCGAGTCCAGCCCGCGGAAACCCAGGGGACACACCGAGAGCTGTCCTCACAACCTCAAGCGCTGGGGAAAGAGATGAGGTGTTGGGGCCTCTGGCAGAGGCACTCTGCTGACCGTGCCATGTGGAGACAGCAAGGTGCAGCTGGAGCCAGCTGGAAAAGTCCCTGGGGAAGGCTGGCTGGCTGGATCTTAAGGATGCTGGGGAGCTGTTGGGTCTCGATGGAATGTGGACGTGGTGGTGACATTTACACAGAGAGCCCTCGCACAGTTGGTCTTCTGTACCCGCAGGGTCCACATCTGCAGGGCCAATCAACTTCAGTAGGCCAAGGCGGGAGGGTTGCTTGAGTCCAGGAGCTTGAGAGCAGCCTGAGCAACACAGCAATACCTCATCCCTACAAAAAAAAAAAATCAAGACATTAGCCAGGCGTGGTGGTGCACGCCTGTAGTCCTAGCTACTTGGGAGGCTGAGGCGGGAGGATTGCCTGAGTCCAAGAAATGGAGGCTGCGGTGAACCATGATTGTGCCACTGCACTCTGCCTGGGCGACAGAGGGAGACCCTGACTCTAAATAACGAAATAACACAATGAAATAAACCATCATGATTCTGGCATGCCCTTGGGAGAATGGCACCCACGGACTGGCTTGATGGCAGCTGCCACCAGCCTTCCATTTGCAGAAAGCATGGTGTCTGCAATGTGCAGTGAGGAGGGACCAGCAGAGGGGGCCCACGACGCCCCAAGTGTGTTCACGCTGTGGCCCATTTCACGGGTCCCCTGTGGTCGGACATCGACATCAACCCAGGTTTTCCCAGATCGTTCGATAACACTCAGTTGTTTCTGTAGAAAAAAAAGAATCTAATGGTGGAATTGATGGGTCAGAAATAAGCATATTTTCAGACTTCTGATACATGCTTTTTTTATCCTACTGTGACTTCGGTCTGTATTCACAGCCCAACCTCATCCCAACTGGAGGTAGAAGTGATTCGTGCCGAAAGAGGCCATGAAAATGCTGCGGGGGCAGGGGGCGGACAAGGAAAGAGCGTTTCTGGCCAGGTGGACCGGCCGGTGACTGCTGCGGGGACGCCTGGACAGCTGACCGTCGAGAGGCAGTGGCACTCAGTGGTGAGCCTGTGTCCTCAGGGATCTGTGGGTCAGCTCCTCCGTGCTCCTGGCCGCAGGGATGTGTGGCCGGCGACTCTGCTCCATGGCCCCGTCCTCCTCCCACTGCCGGACACGGCCTTCTTGGGCAGGGACACCCGCAGGGCCTCGGCTAGCACGCGATGGCAACAGCTATGCAGGGGCCAGGCGAGTCATGGAGGCTGTGAGGAGATGAATGTGGGGGAACGGAGCATGTGCGTGTATGCGTGTGTCTGTGGGTGGGGGCGTCTGCGTGTGGGAGTGGGTGTGCACGTGTGTGTATCTGTGTGTGTGTGAGTGGGTGTGTGTTCGTGTGTATGTATACGTATGTGTCTGCAGGGGGGGTGTGTCTTTGTGTGTGTGTGTGTGTGTGTGTGTGTGTGTGTGTGTGTGTGTGTGTGTATGTGTGTGCAGACCTGTATACCCTTTGGTGAAGAGACCGGGAGTGTCTTTGACAGGCAGTGGCGAGCACTCCAATGAAGCGTCAAGATATCATCTACTGGCCAGGCACGGTGGCTCACACCTGTCATTCCAGCACTTTGGGAGGCGGAGACAAGAGGATTGCCTCAGCCCATGGGTTTGAGACCAGCCTGGGCAACTTGGCGAGACCTTGTCTCTACAATAAATCAAAAAATTAGCAGGACGTAGTGGTGCGCACCAGTGCTTCCAGCTACTCGGGCGGCTGAGGAGGAAGGATCGCCTGAGCCCAGCAGGCTGAGGCTGCGGTGGCCATGAGCATGCCACTGCCCTCCAGCCTGGGGCAGAGTGAGACTCCGACTCAACAAAAAAGACATCATCTACCTTATGCGCAAAATGCTTGGGCAGGGGAGGTGGGTGGGGCTGAAGGTCGGGCCTAGAAGCTGTGACCTGAGCCAGGGGCTTCGAGGAGGGAGGAGGAATGGGACAGGTCCCATCCAACTGTGCAGCCAAGGATGGGGTGTCCTGCAGGCGCTCCCTCCCAGGGCCACGTGAGGATGCCAGTGGGGGTTGTGACCCATGGGCCCCATGCGCTCGCCTCTGAGGTGGGCTTCCCTCCTGGCCCGCTGCCATGAGCCAATTCTCCCCCACCCTCATGTGTCCCTGATTCCACTCCTGCTGACACGAGGCTGTTCTGTGCATCCACCACTGACTCCCACACGGGGATCCCCTCGTGCGCTGGTCGGAGGAAGGCGCCTGGGCTGCGAGGGTGCTGGTATCCCGTTATCGACCATCCATCCTCCCCTTCCTTGACAACGCAACTCTTTCGAGCCAGGGTTTCATTCTTGCCCAGGCTGGAGTGCAGTGGCATAATCACGGCTACTGCAGCCTCGACCTCCTGGGCTCAGGCCATCCTCCTGCCTCAGCCTCCTGAGTAGCTCGAACCACAGCTGGGTTTTTGTTTTTTGAGAGACAAGGTCTTGCTATGTTGCCCCTGCTGGTCTGGAACGCCTGGCCTCGTTCAATCCTCCTACCTTGGCCTCTCAAAGTGCTGGGATGACAGGTGTGAGCCACCACGCCCAGCCAATTCTACAACTTCTGATTTTTGATCCAGCATATGGCCTTCTGGAATAAAGACTACATTTCCCAGGTGGCTTTGAGGCCAGGTGTGACTACGCTCTGACCAATGGGATGTAAGCAGAAGTTCCCGTGTGACTCCTGGGAAGCTCTTTAAGGCAAGGAGTGTGTCTCTCTGTTATCCTACTGCTGTCCCAGCCAGAAGGTGGGCTTTGGGGCTGGCCCAGAACAGCCCTACAGGGCCACAGGGGATGCACGTGCTGAAGTCAGGGAGGGTAAGCTGGATGAGTTCGTGTGACCCCTCCACCGGCCCCAGATGGCCTCCCCCTGGCCCCTTTAAGCTGGGAGAGAACGGCATTTCTGACTTACTGAAGCCATTGCTACTTCTCTGTGTCCTGCCTGCAGTCCGGTGTAAGATCACTGCAGCACCACCAGTGCCTCCCCAAGAGCCCTCCACCGGGGAACACGTCCTGGCTGTGACGCAAGCCTTCGCTGAGGCTCATGGAGTTGCGTGGGGTGTAAGTTCCCAAGAAGAGACACTGGTGGGTGCCTCTTGAGGAGGAATGATCGCCTGAGCCCAGCATCCCCAGAGGCGTGAGCGGGGAAGGTGGCCCCATGCATTCAGTGGCTGTCGGATATGGACGGGACCAACCGGGTGCGACAGATGCTGCTGCGTCGGCTTCTCCGTAGGCCATGGTGGCATCACGGTGCTTCCTTGACGGCCGCTCCTTGGGGGTGGGCGGGGGTGGGGGGAAGGCTACATAGAGGGGGCAGGGCCAGCCCAGTGCCCCATCCCTGGGCGCTGATTCCATGTGCCAAGATCTCGCTTACAAGGCCGAGCCCCAGGTCTCAGCCCCAGATATACTGACTCCGGCGGCTGAGGGCAGGGCCCGGGAACCCACGTTTTAGCAAGCAAACCTCCCAGCAAGCAAATTTTGGCTAGGGACCCCTCTTGGAAAAACCCAGCTGTGAGATGGAGACTGTCAGCCACGAGCTGGGCCGCTCTGCGCCCACTCCCCTGACCACTGAATTCCTGGCATGCTGCTGATCGGTTGTTCAGCACCCGTCTGTGGGCATGCGAGAGCCACTGTGCATTTCTGAGCAAGAGAGTGACCTGAAGAGCCTGCCCGCTTCCGTGGCTTTGTCTGCTGAGGAGAACCAAAGAAATTTCTAATCCCACTGGAACCGAGGTTGTAAAAAAGCCAGGCTCTCAGGCCGACGCTCTGCTCGGCGGCGGCTCAGCCTGCTTTCTGACTCGGCATGCACATCTGCCTGGCTGCGTAGACCCTATGCAGTGTCGTCTGGCTGCTCATCTGGAGACCCGGCCTGGGACACGGGGCAGAGGTGAAGTCGGAGCCTGAGACTGGCTGGGCTTCTGCAGAGCCTCGCTCCGGTGCTCCTTCCCGCATCCTGGGTGTCTCCAGGCCGGGTCACCTGACGCCCTGCATTCTTCCCTGCAATGCCTGGCAGCTCTGCCCTCCCCCTCTCTTGGATGGGGAAACCATGGCTCTGGGAGATTTGGAGATTGAGCCAAGGATGCAAGATACACGTTGGGCACACACCTGGGCATGCCTCCCAGCCCCAGTCACTCCGTGCGAGACACAGCTCTTGTTGGCCTGGTTTCATCTCTGTCCAGGCCCCTAGAGGGAGGTGGGTCCCACCCCTCACTAGAGTGTTTGGCCTTGTCTTACAGTGGAGTCTGAGGGCCCACAATCTCCTTCAGGCCCTCACAGTGGGCACAGTGCCTTAAAATGCCACCATCTCTCACTCCTTGGGGTTAAGACGTCACTCCTGGTAAGAACGCAGCCTTAGGCTGGGTGTGGTGGCTCACACCTGTAACCCCACACTTTGGGAGGCAGAGATAAGAGGATTACCTGAGCCCACGGGTTCCAGTCCAACCTGGGCAACTTGGCAAGATGTTGTCTCTACATTAAATAAAAAAATTAGCTGGGCATGGTGGTGCATGCCTGTAGTTCCAGCTACTTGGAAGGATTGCCTGAGGCCACCAGGTTGGGGCTGTGGTGGCTGTGAGCATGCCACTGCACTCCAGCCTGGGTGATGGAGTGAGACTACAACTCAAGCAAATTAACAAACAAATAAATAAATAAACAAATGTGGCCTCGTAAAAGGCAGCCAGTGTCCATGCTGATGGACACTTGGGCAACCTCCTGGGCTCAGATCCGCCCAGCTCAGTTGTCACCAAGCGGCCGAGCCTCCCTTCAGAGCCTGTGTCCTCTCTCCTTGCTGCTGGGCCTCTCTGGGGAGTCTCGGCGCCTTGGGCTAAAGGCCTCAGACGTAGGATGGAGCTTCAGTTTTGGACCAGGCCAAGGGGTGGATTGGAGAGGACTTCCAAGTCCCTGGGAAGCCGCTGCTGATTGTGAGGCTGGTTCTGGGACCCGAGGGAGAGGTGGAGGCCGGAGCCCAGGCCCTGCTGGGCCCAGAGGGAGGTGGGAAGAGAGGCCCTGGGGCAAGGCAGGTGTGGTCCAGTTGGAATGACCTGTGGCATTGAGAGCAGCTGCATGGGGGCCCTAGGGTTAGAGACCCAGAGGGGACTGTTGGCAACGTCCAGGCCGCCATCTCTGCTCCCCGCCCGCTTAGGAGGAGAACCTCCACCCCCAGGCGGCCGCGCAGCCTCGACGAGGGGCTTCTGTGTGAGGGGTTCCCCACATCCCAGGCGGCCTTTCTGGATGTCATCTGGCCCTGCCAGGGCAGAGGCCCTCCCAGCGCCCTGGCTGCTCCCACACCCCCAGCCCTCAGGTTCTCACACGCAGGTGGGTCCTCCAGTTGTGGCTAAGGGAAGGCCTGTGGCGCCCCTGGAAGGGCTGAGGGGAGGCACCTCCCAGGGACTTCCAGATGAGGCTGCTGGGGAGTGGGGAGGGGTGGGGAGGGGCCGGTGCCTGACAGGCCAGGGGTCAGGTGGGCACGAGAGACCTGGAGGTCGCCTGAGACAGGAGGACAGGGACAAGCTGTCACTTCCTGACCAGAGGCACGAAGGGCACAGCCCAGCAGCCCAGGAGGACAGGACAGCAGAGGGGGCTTGGGGTGGCTGGATGCCCGCACACGCGGCTATCACTGGAAAGTCTTCCCACTTCAGCCCCACCCCCATCCCCATGGTCTCAGCCCCCAGGCTCTCCCCCAACCCCACCCCTATGGTCTCATGTACCCCCTGCCCCCAGGCTCACAGATCTCACCGCCAGCCTGCCTCTGAAGGCTTCTGACTTTGCCATTCTTGCCAGGGTCACCTCCCCACCAGGGAGTTCTTCCATGGGTTGACCCCTGCTCTCCTGGGCTCCCTTACTCAGCAGGAGGCTAAGCCCTGAGGGCTGTGGTTTTGCACGTTGTCCTAAATCCCTCCCTCTGCCTGCCTCTCAGAGCCCACACTGGGCCCATTTCTGTTTTTCGGCAGCCCTGGTGAAAGGTGCAACTCGGTTTCAACCAGGACACCGTCCCAGCCTCACTGTGTTGTTTATTGGTGACGGCAAAACATACGTCATGCAAAAGGTGCCATTTTAGCCACTTCAAGTGTCCATTCACACTAAGGACATTCACATCCAGGGCAGTTGCAATGTGTAGCTGTCACCCCAGTTTCCAGAACTTTTCATCACCCTGGACGGAAGCCCTATACCCACTACGCACCCATCCACCTCCCCCTGGCCCTGGTAACCTCTGATCTGCTGTCTTGGGGGATTGTGCCTGTTCTAGTGCCTTGGGTAAGGGGAATCCCAAACTGTTCTTTTGTATCTGGACTGTGTCACTTGTCATAATGTCCTCAAGGTCCACCCATGTTAGCAAGTGTCAGGATATCATCCCTTTTTATGGCTGAGTATGACTCCCATGTGTCATACACATCTTGTTGATCTATTCATCCATCAGTGAACACTTGGGCTATTTCCAGCTTTGGGCTATTGTGAATAACGCTGTACAGGCCTGACACAGCTGCTCATGCCTATAATCCTAGCATTTTGGGAGACTGAGGCAGGAGGATTGCTAGAGCCCAGGAACTCAAGGCTGCAGTGAGCTATGACCACACCACTGCACTTCAGCCTGGGTGAAAGGGCGAGTGCTTTGGGAGGCCGAGGTGAGAGGATCATTTGAGCTCAGGAGTTGGAGGCTGCAGTGAGCAGTGATTGTGCCATTGCACTCCAGCCTGGACAATAGTGCAAGACCCTGACTCAAATGCATATATATATATAAAAGTAGATTTTTTCCCTATGAATTACAACACCCCCCATGCCATCCCTTAGCCTGCTGGCCAGAACTGAGTGGCATGCTCATCCTCTAGGTGTCAAGTCCACCCTGGGACAGTCGCTACGCAGGGAATTGAGGCGTCTGTGACTAGCTTCCACCATTCACAGCCCACCTGAGTCTGCCTGATGCCAGCTACACACATCAGTATTCTGTTAGGCAGGAAGAGAGGCCAGGATCACTGGGGACAATCCTGGCACCAACACGTTCCATGTGTGACACTGTCCTTCAGGCAGAGACCTGGGCAACAGCCCCTAGAACAACAGCTGCTAACATCTGGGAGGACGTCTTCATCGAGAGGGGTCATCATGACGAGGGTCAGCCCGGGCCTGAGGAGGTGCCTGTGCTGCAGTGGTAAGGCTTCGGGAGGCCAGCGCTTGAGTGAAGACCAGAAGAACACCATCCATGTGCCTCCAGCTTGAGGCTGCTGCCTGCTGCCCACAGCACCTGACCACACAGAGGCACAGGCAGCCGTGCTGTCCCCACTTGCTGGGTTGGTTGTCCTTGGCCAGGCCCGGCTAGACTGCCTCCCCCTTCCCACGGCGGTACCCACTGGCCCCTTCTGAAGGAGCTTGGGTCTTTGGAGCTCAGAGAGACCCAGTCAGAGTGGAGCTGTGTTCCCAGAGAATGTGTCCACTCCCAGCCACAGACGGGAGGTCGTGACTGTCGCAGCTGTCCAGGCCATGGAGAGATGGAGTCAGCAGGACTGAAGCCTCAAGCTATCTGATCAGAAGGTAGAAGAACTGGGCTGGGCGCAGCGGCTCAGCACTTTGGGAGGCTGAGGCAGGAGGATCACTCGAGCCCAGGAGTTCAAGACCAGCCTGGGTAACATAGTGAGACCTCATCTCTACAAAAAATTAAGAAATTAGCCAAGCTAGCTACACAGGAGGCTGAGGCGGAAGGATCTCCTGAGCTCAGGAGGTCGAGGTGGTGGTGGCCGTGATTGTGCCACTGTACTCCCGCCTGGGCGTCAGACCCCGATTCAAAAAAAAAGAAGGCAGAAGACAGAGAGCAGCTTGAACACACAGCCTGGGTCACCGCCTTCCGAAATTCCCTGAAGTGCCAGAAGGCAGGTGGAAGGTGTTCGTCGGCAGGGGATGGGCCCGGGGCAGAATCCTCAATCAGTGGGAGGAAGCTGGAATGATGGGTTCACCATGGAGTCCTCTAGTGCTTGAGAGCTGCCCAGGAGCAGCCTCTGGAATCAGGAGTCAGGGAGGCTGGAGAAGCCGAGGAGGTCTGAGAAGAGCGGTATCCCTCAGGTTCTCCTCAGGCCAGGGCTGGGCCCTGCCCCTTCTCCACCAGGGCGGGTGGGGTTCACCTCCGCAGGAGACAAAGCAGAGTCTTTGGGCAGGGCTCTGCTCAGCATCCAAATCGCCAGCACCAGATCCTCCAACAGGAGACAGAGGGGGACATCTGGGCATGTGAGCGCCTGAGGGGAGAAGCCTGAAGCCACTGACCCAGGGATCCCAGAACTGCCTGTCAGGATCACCTGCAGAGACGCTCAGCCACCTGCCTGCCCCCGCCACTCACGTGGTCCTGCCCATCCACCCCCACGCCTCCTGACAAGCAGGAGGCTGGGACGCCAGACTTCCCAGGAAAGGCTCCAATCGGGAGGAAGCCAAAAAGCCAGAGGTGGCAGAGACCCTGCAGGAAGAAAAAAAAAATTTTAAATCATGAATATCCGAGAGCAATGAGAGATGTTGCCTGTCAAGAACAGAAGGTTATTTTTAAAAGAACACGTAGAGAACAAGAAAAGAGTATCCTTGGAATTCAAGAGCACGAGAGCAGACGGGAAGCTCAGTGGAAGCTTGGAGGTCAACCTGAGGTGGTGGCCCAGAGAGTGGGATGCAAAGACGGACAGGGACGGCCCGGACGGAGCCAGCAGCGAGAGAGGAGCGCATCTGCAAATAATCCCAGGACTTTCTATCCAGGAAGACACGAGTCACGGAAATGTCATACAGTTGTGTCCTTCTGGGGCTTCACCTCTTGCCCCAGGGCTCCAGCAGAATTTCCCAGTATCCCTCAGTATGCGGTAAGGTGTGGTCTTCACGGGAGAAGGCGATGCCAGGATCCGTAGGAAGAGACGGGCAGATGAAAGATGGGCCTGGGCGTGGTGGCTTGCCCCTGTAATCCCAGTTCTTTGGGAGGCCAGGGTGGGAGGATCCCTCGAGGCCAGGAGTTCAAGACCAGGGATGGGAACCCTGAGTCTCCTGTCATTCCATGAGGGTGCTGCTGGG
The DNA here is from genome assembly GCA_027257055.1 of Cephalopachus bancanus. NCBI lineage: Eukaryota > Metazoa > Chordata > Mammalia > Primates > Tarsiidae > Cephalopachus > Cephalopachus bancanus. The sequence goes on from JAPVLO010000180.1 coordinate 2,898,983, forward strand.
ATGCCATCTGGTTTCTGTGGAGGGACCCTCTCCTCACTGTGGAGCACGCCTTGTCGTGGGAATAATGGGTGACTGGGCAGGTAGCCGCTTGGCATCCGGAAGGCTTGGGGCCTGCGGGGGCTCGTGGGTGTCCCCCCAGTCCTTGCTGGGGCAGTGGGGAAGGAAGCTGAGCTCAGGTGAAACTTCTGCTGAGATGGGGACACAGTGTCCGGCGACCAGACAGAATCACCGCAGCTGAGCACCAAGTGGCCCACTGAGCCTTCTCTGTTAAACTCTGCTGTCTCTATGTGGCTCTTTGAGCTGTGGCCGCCATGTTTCCTTAGCGTTGGCCCCTCCCCTACCTTGAGGAAGAGAATCCTCTCTCTCTCTCATTTACTTTCTTTTTTTTTTGAGTGGGAGTCTCACTCTGTCGCCCAGACTGGAGTGCACTGGCCGCTCCTGGCCACCGCAGCCTCGCCTGCTGGGCTCCGGCGATCCTTCCGCCTCAGCCTTCCGAGTAGCCGGAATTACATCTACCACGCCCAGCTGATTCATTTGATTTATTGTAGAGATGAGGTCTCGCGGCTCAGGCAATCCACTCATCTCAGCCTCCCAAAGGTGCGGGATTACAGGTTGAACCACTGAGCCCGGCTTCATTTACTTTCTAAATAAACTTTGCTTGAAAATTTTTTAAAAAATTAAAAGCAAATACATTCCCAAATCTTTTCTTAGTGAGCAACTGTGCTCTTGGTGAACCACAAAAACCAAGGTAGAGGGATGCAGGAACCAGAAAACACACACAAAAGAAGAGCCATGAAAACATCTGGGACAGTAGAGGGAGGCTGGAACAGTGCAGTGGGAAGCCCGTCCAGACCAGGGCGGTTGTGATCACGACTGCTGCTGCCACAGTGTCAATGGGTGATGTCCTTTCCCAAGGCAAGTGAGTAGCCAAGGAAGAGAAAGCCATGAGATGAGGCTCGGGATACGCAGGCTCCAACTCTGGAGGAAGACAGAGGGAGTCTTCAGGGTGATGGCCATGGAGTCCCAGGATGACATGTAGTTGGTGAGCCTAGGAAAGAGTGAGTCCAGAATGGAGGAAAATGCAAGACTCCAAGAGGGAAGAATACTATGGGAAGAATATGCAGTGAGTCCCAAGAAAGCTAAGCAAATGAAAAGAGCAAAGCGATTACTAACTTCAGGAAAAACAAAGGCCAAAAAGAGAATAAGAAAGAAAACGATAGCCTGCATTACAATACTCAGCTGTGAATGACTTTTGCAAAGGCATGATAGTCTAGACTAAGTGCTGATTTCATCAAAAAGTGTAAAATAGCCATATTGGAAGGAGGGGGAGAAAGAGGAGAGAGGAGGGCAGGGATACTGACACAAAAGCATGAAACCTAATCTATCATAATAAGAAATCAATGTGTAACATCTGTGATAAAGTAATTGAAATGGGCAATTTCCAGGAAAAAACAAAACAAAACAGATAATAGAGTACAGTACTAGCCTTTTTTTTTTTTTTTTTTGAGTCGGAGTCTCACTCTGTCACCCAGACTGGAGTGCGGTGGCCGCTCCTGGCCACTGCAGCCTCCACCTGCTGGGCTCTGGTGATCCTTCTGCTTCAACCTTCCAAGTAGCTGGAACTACAGGCACATGCTACCATGCCCGGCTAGTTTTTTGATTTATCATAGAGATGAGGTCTCACCAAGTTGCCCAGGCGGGTCTCAAACCCACGGCCTCAGGCAATCCACTCACCTCAGCCTCCCAAGGCGCAGGATTACAGGCTGAGCCACCGAGCCCGGCTAGTACTAGCCTTTAAGAAAGAAACGGGTGGTGAGAAAGAGTCGGGCAGGGAACTGTCACATTGTCATAAGCCTTTAGTACTATCTGGCTTTGGCTTCTCTCTCTTTTTCTGAGACAGGGACTCTGTTGCCCAGGCTGAAGTGCAGTGACACGATCCCAACTCACCGCCATCTCAACCTCTTGGGCTCAGTAATCTTCCCACCTCAGCCCCCTGAGTAGCTGGGAGAACAGGCACACTGCCCCCCCCAGGTAATTTTTGTAGAGACAAGGCCACACTTTGTTGCCCAAGCTGATCTCAAACTTCTGGGCTCAAGCAGTCCTCCGGCCTCAGCCTCCTAAAGTGCTGGAATTACAGGTACGAGCCACCACACCTGGCCCATCCTGATCTTCAAAATTGACTAAATGAATAAAAATACAACAATATTGATAGGCTATGGAAATTGTGCCAATGTCTGATTTGATTGACTGACTTGTGAACACTAAGTAAAGACTCATGTGTTTGCTCTTAATAGCTTTGGGTCTGTGGTTCTTCCCAGAAAGGTGAATATATCCAAGCTATACAATAAGCATTTGTGGAGGAAACGAATGAACCAATAAATGAAGCAACAAACCATATAGCCACCAGAAGTACAAGCATAATGCACTGACAAGAATTTTGTGGACACTGGTGTTCGGTGGACAGAAGCCATCTGTCAGGGACTGTATTTGCTGGGGTCTTCCAGAGAAACAGGACATACAGAGGTATCTGAGAGAGGATTTAGGATGGGGGCCCCCAAATAACTCTGAATTGATTGACTAAGGATTGTGTATTTATTCAGACATGTTTGAACTTCAGTCACCTTCAAAGCATTCTCTGTTGGATACCACACATGCATCAAGCGGCTTTTTCCACTGTTCAAAACAGTTTTTGAACTCATCCATGTTGATGCCTTTTCATGCTTCTGCCATTCTTTGAGGATTTTTTTCATCCAGAGAAACAAACAAAAAAAGTCACTCTGGGTGAGAGCAGGTAAATAGGGAGGGTGAGGCACAGGGGTCATGCTGGTTTTGGTCAAAAACTGAACACTCAGCACAGTGTGGACTGGTGCACTCATAAACCCCCCATCATGAAATGGGCAAATGCACTGAAAGAATATTCACTGAAGCCAAACGCAGCCTCTCTCGGCAACACTGGCTGGTCCATGGATGCCGATGTGTTCCTAGAACACTCATCTCACAGGGGAAGCCTGGACTATAAGGAGTCCACCCTCGAAATGATAACTCCAGGTTTTTAAGGGGTCCCCCTTTGCATTAGGAATTGACTGTGGAGGCCAAGAAATGCCATGATATGCTGGATGCACACCGGAGAACAGGGAAGTTGGTAGTGGAATTCAGTCTGAGTTCACAAGCCTGAGGACCAGGGGAGCTGATGGTGCAACTCCCAGGCAGAGGCCAGACACCTGAGAGCCTGAGCTCTGGTAAGTCCTGGAGTCTAAGGGCCTGAGGTCCTGGAGTTCTGGTGTCTGAGGGCAGGGAAGAGGGATGTTTTGGCTCCAGGAGAGAGCGAACAATGGCCCTTCCTGGGCCTTGTAGCTCTACTCTGGTTCCCAACGGATTGGATGGTGCCCACCCACACGGATGAGGGGGTCTTTCCTCAGTCTCTTGAGTCAAATGCTTCTCTCTTCTGGACACATCCTCACAGACACAGCTGGAAAAAATGACCAGCTATCTGGGCATCCCCTAGTCAAGTTGACATCTACAAATAACCATCACGGGGCCAAGGCAGCACAAGGTTAGGCGGCCTCTCTGCGAAGGCTGGGTGGAGCCCCTTCTCTCTGGGAGGCCTTGCGGTTCCAGTTCCAGACCTACATGGGCAACAGCCACCATGGCATGGAGGCCTGCTTCCAAGGCCTAGGCGGTGCTAGTTGGGCTCCTTTGGTAGGAAGAAGCTAAGACTCGCCTAGACTACACTAGGAAGGCAGGCATGCTGGTGACTGAAACTGGATGGGGCAGACTGAGAGAGCCCCTGCCGGCAGCGCTGGGACCTGCTCCTCTCTGGTGTTCTTCTTCCGGCATGTTCTTCCCTCTTGGTGCCTCTGCCTCTCTGGGAGGTAGATGTGGCTGAACATCTGACGTGGTTCGGATGTTGTCTCTCCAAATCTCTTGCTGAAATGGAGGTGGGTTCTGGTGGGAGGTGATTGGGTCATGGGGAAGATCCTGTATGGGTGGTGTGGGGCCATCCTCAAGGTCACGAGTTCTTCCCCTGTCAGTTCACATGAGAGCTGGTTGTGTGAAAGAGGCTGGCGTTCCTCCTCTCTTGTTTTCTCCCTCTCACCATGTGAAGCCTGCTCCCCTTCCCCTTCCTCCTTGAGTGGAAGCTCCCTGAGGCCTCCCCAGAAGCAAGCCCAAGGAATCTCTCTTCTTTGTAAACCACCCAGCCTCAGTTGTTCCTTTATAGCAATGCAAAATGGATGACACAACATCCTTGCAGTTTGGGGCAATTACTAGCCGCTCATTGCTCTCCTCCTACCACTGAGCCCCTAAACCTCACCTCCACAGCCTCCTCGGTGACCTAAGTGGCTCTCTGTAGTCTCACCACACCAGGCTTTGGCCAGACACGCGCACCTGGACGAGAAAGTTCCACGGGCTCCCGCTTGGGACTGTGGTGCTGGCGTTCCCTGTGGCTGGGCATGGGCTATTCCACCTGCGGACTGAGCTTCTAGCCAGGTGCCCTCCAGATGGCCTCTGTGGACCTTATTTTAGGCTCACATACAAAGGGAAGCCCCCCCAAAACCCAGAATTGTCTTTTGGAGGGCAGACCCCTTGTAGGACAGGCTTCTCTCACTAGGTAAGTGTTCTAGGAACCCATTGGCATCCATGGACCAGCTGGCATTGTTGGCAGGGGCTGTGAATTTTTTTTGGAGATTCTTTCAATGCATTTTCCCATTTCATGCTGGGTGATTTACAAGTACCTGCCCACACTATGCTGAGTATTCAGCAGTTTTTGACCAAAAACAGTGTGACCCCCCCATGCTCCACCCTCCCTATTCACCTGCTCTCACCTTGAGCAACTTTTTTTTTGTTATTTCCCCAGATGAAAAATGTCCTCAGCCGGGCTCGGTGGCTCAGCCTGTAATCCCGCGCCTTTGAGAGGCTGAGGTGAGTGGATTGCCTGAGCCCGCGGGTTCGAGACCCGCCTGGGCAGCGAGACCTCATCTCTACAATAAATCAAAAAATCAGCCGGGCTTGGTAGCGCGCGCCTGTAGTTTCGGCTACTCGGAAGGCTGAGGCGGAAGGATTGCTGGAGCCCAGCAGGTGAGACTGCGGTGGCTGGGAGCGGCCACTGCACTCCAGTCTGGGCGACCGAGTGAGACTCCAACTCAAAAAGAAAAAAGGAAAGAAAAGAAAAATGTCTTCAAAGGGAAATTTTTTGCCAATGTGGAAGAGGTGAAACAAAAAATGGCAGATGCACTAAAAGGCATCAAAATTAATGAGTTAAAAAACTGTTTTGAGAATGGAAAAAGTGTCTCCATAGGTGTATTGCATCAAATGGAGAGGACTTAGAAGGTGACTGAAGTTTAAACACATGGGACTAGATACACGGTTTTAATAAATAAAATTTAATAAGATCTTGGGCCCTCTCTGCATTCAAGTGTGCTTATTACAGAAGGGGTCCCAGGAAGACAACGGGAGGAGGAAGGGGAGGAGGGCCGAGCGAAGATACTGGAGACGCCACCAGGTGTGTGGATTGTCTCGTGGCTGTCCCTCCTCCCTGGGCTGGGTCCAGGGTTCCTGGTTCTTGCGCATGTGATTCGCTGCCCATCAGGACACGGCGTATTTCTCCGCCTCCTTGGACCTGGCCCGTAGATTACAGCAGAAGTGGCACTGAGGGGGTCTGGAACCTGGGCTGAAGACTTCCTGCAGCCTCTGCCGTGAGACCACCATGTGGGGAGGCTGGTCCAGACTCCTGGAGGATCAGCAGTCTCATGGAGGGGAACCAAGACACTCAGCCGACTGCCAGATTGTGCGTGGGGCCATCTTGGACCTTCTGTCCTGGCTCAACTCTAGCTGAATGCAGCGGCATGGCCAAAACCTGCCAAAGAACCGCCGGCCAGCCATGGAAGCATGGAACATCCTCTAGCATCATTGTTTCAGGTCACGGATTCTAGGATGGTGTGTTTCGTAGCAACAGGTAATTGTCACATCAAGCCAGTGACCACTGAGTCCTGCAGGGAAAGAGGAGGACGGTGTAGACCATGCCTCGGAGCTGCCTCTACCAAGGGGAGGGAGAACCAGGGTACTGACTCACTGATGCCCACCTATGCACAGCCTCAGCTCCCCAGCTCTTCTGGTCTGCCCTGCACTCATGCTCCTGTGCCCAGAGAGTGGCGCGCTGTCACAGTGAGGTGACGGTGGTGGGATCTGGCCCTGACTGGCAGGGCCCACTGCAGTGTGGAAGCCAGGGTTCCTTTCAGAAACTCCTTTTCTGCTCAGTAAGCCAGAGTCAGTGCTTGCTGCTGGCCTCCTGAAACCTGGCTGGCGAATGTCCATCTCCACCGCAGTCCTCCCTGGCCACTGACTCCAGTCCCCAGTCTGTATCCCAGTAGTCACCTCACCTCTGCACACCTCCACTGCCTTGGCAGGCAGAACTCTCCTAGGCAGACAGCCACTGGGTGGCCGGCATATGCGCTGCCCACAACCAGGGCCTGCTCAGCCAGTCAAGGTCCAGTGACTTCCTCGAGCTGGTCATGGGTGTGTGCAGGCCTCGTGAGGGGTCTGCCTGTCGAGGCTGGGCAGGGACCCTCAGGTCTGATTCCTGTCCCATCCCAGCTCACTTTGGGGCTTTGCTCATGGCTCCCCACTTCAGGACCTTGGGGGCAGGGATCCTCTGTCCACAGTGGGGAGGGAAGGAGCTCTGGCCCCCAAACTCTGTGCTCAAACTCCCGGAGCCCACAGCCACTGGTGCCCTTGGAAGCCAGCCACGTGCCTGTGCTCCACACTGGAACCTGAACTGGAGTCCCCACACCTGCCACGCTGTGAGCGGTGACCAGGGGTAGCTCATGCTGACAGCACGGTCAGTGACCATCGCCAGGAACATCATGAGTTAAACAGAAATGTGTGGACTGGCCTGGAAACCCAGTCACCATTTATAACTTGGTTTCTATGGGGAAGCGCATTCTGAGCTCCAAACAGCTGGCTCCCATAGAGATTTCTGGAACACAGCCTGGTGGCCACGTTGGGAGCTGTAGGTGGCTTCTCAGTATACCCAGACAGTGTGACCATGGCGGGGCGTTCACAGGGGAACCGAGGGCCCCGAAGGAAGGTCGGGATACTCGGGGCAGGCTTGAGGGGTGCCCATATCTCCTTTGGACATGAGAAGCAACCCCAGAGCTGAGAGGCCACCCAGGACCAGTGAGCCACCAGCATGACACTGCCAACAGTCTCTACTCACATGCTTCCAAGGCCAAGAGCTCACTGCTGCACAAAGACTTACCGGCCACCCGCCGCTACACGACAACCGTCTCCACTGAACTAAACCCCCATCTTCTTCCTTCCAGCCTCACCTGGCTCCACCCTGAAAAGGTTGCCCAAGCACTGGCTTCTCTGGGAAGGCTTTCCCAAGCCCCTGCCACCTCTCCACTGGTTGGAGGAACACTGGTGCCAGCCCCGTTTTCCAACCAGACGGATGTCCAGAGAAGAAGACTGAGAAACCCACGTTGTACAGGGACACGCACCTGCTGTGGCTCCCGTCTTCCTCCTCTCCCTGATTCTAGCTTCCCCACACGTGATTGCAGGGAGATGTGGCGCCCCGCAAGCAGCCACCTGCTGCCTTTTGACCAAGCCCTCCCCCTCGCCCTCCCTCGCTCCTTCCCCCTCTGTGAACCCCTAGCTTCGGTGGGGGGAGGGGTAGACCTGAGGTCTGGCTCCCGTCTCTCTGGATGGCATCACCTGGAAGTAATGAGGCCTTCTTCCCTGTCAGCCCTCGTTGTCTCGGTGATCAGCCTTTGACTGAACCCCTGGTGTACGGTGCCAACACTTGCTTCTGTAACAAATAAGGTGTCGGGCTTGAAAGCGATCAGAAGCCCGGTGGGGGCAGGTGTGGGCTGAACTGGGCTGGGGAAAGGCAGGTGGAGCAGGTAGGAAGGGCTTGGGCCAGGCCTGCGGGTCTGTCACCTCCCTCAAGAGCTCTGAGCAGGGGGCACCATGATCAGGCTCACTTGTTAGAAAAATCAGGCTGTGACGGGTGTCACACGGCAAGAGGGAGAACAGGGAAGAAAGGAAGAGATGCCAGTTTCTTTTCTTTTCTTTTGAGTTGGGGTCTTGCTCAGTTGCACAGGCTGGAGTGCAGTGGCATGATCACAGCTTATTGCAGCCTCGATCTCCTGGGCTCAGGCGATCCTTCCATCTCAGCCTCCTGAGTAGGTGGGACTACAGGTGCACGCCACCACGCCTGGCTAATTTATTGATATTTTGTAGAGACGAGGTCTCACTATGTTGCCCGGGCTGATCTTGAACCCATGGGCTCAAGCAGTCCTCCCACCTCTTCCTCCCAAAGTGTTGGGATGACAGGTGTGAGCCACTGTACCCTGCCAGTTCTAGACCCTTTTAATCAATCAGATCTCCCAGGAACTAACAGAGTGAGAACTCACTCATTACTGTGAGCACCAAGCCATCCATGAGGGGTCCTCCCCCATGACCCAGAAACTTCCCACCAGGCACCCCCATCAGTGGTGAAATAAGCAAGATCCAGCGGTCTTTAGGGGTTATTGAGATACATTAAGATATGAGCGATATTAAGATATGTGATTTGGGCCCACTTGTCCATGTGTCCAGTGGCTGTGTGGCTGTGACTTATCACACGGCCCCAGGAAAGCCACCAGGTCCTGGTGCTGTAGCGGCAGCAGCCCCCAGCTGTCCCTCCGCTACCACCTGACCCTGACTCTGGCTTCCAGCATCTTCCAGCTGCTCCTTCCTGGGCTTACCACCCCCTTGGCTTCGGGGTACCCTGAGGACCCCCTCATTGTCTAGACCAGACTCGCCGCCAGGCAGAAGGGGTGCTTGGGGAGTCTAGTCTCTAGGAAGAAGCCAGGCCTGGGGAGGGGAAGGGGAGCCCAGCAGTTCCCTGGGGTCTTCCTCCGTGGTCCCTCCTTCCTGCCCATGCCTAGTCCCTCCACATGGGGCCTCTGCTGGGAAGTCATCTAGCCTCTCAGGGCCTACCTCTTTTCCTCCAGCGACCGGATAATAGAACCTCCCACCCAGGCTGCTGGGAGAGGCACAGGGCCTGTTCCTGTGACTATGGGGCGTCCGGCCCACCTGGAATTCACTGTCTCAAGGAAAGCCCTGAAGGAAGGCAAAAGCTCCTGTAGTCTCTATAAAGACCCCACAGAATCTGTGCACGCAGAGGATGACTCATCAAGGAGAGAAGTCACTGTGACTCACGGGTCTGCATGGGCTGAGGAGTCTGGGGAGGCCTCAGGAAGCTACAGTCATGGCAGAAGGTGAAGCAGGTGTGACATGTGAGCTCAGAAGCAAGGAAGGCGGGTCCAAGTTGCTCTAACCAATCAGCTCTCCCGTGAACTACAGAGCCAGCATTCACTCATGACCATGAGGGACAGTGCCAAGCCACTCCTGCAGGATCTGCCCATGACACAGACACCTCCCCCCAGGTCTGCCTCTAGCCTGGGGGGTCACATTTCAACTTGAGATTTGAGGGAACACATCCCAAAATCCAAACACCTGTGTGTCTCTTTCTCGACTTGGGTTCTCTAAGAGGCTTGTGCCCTGAGTAGTCTAACTGACTGCCCGGAGGCTTCCCGCCGGAGAGTTCTCTCACTGACATTATCGCGTGGGCTGGAAGGAGACTTTGGTGCTGGGGGGAGGGAAGTGAATGTGGTAAAATTAAAGTTGCAGGTGCCCAAAATACTTTTCAAAATTTGATGACAAATATCTGTAGAAAATGTGTCTGTAAAAATTGACATACACAAAAGAGAAGATGAAAGCTTTCCTGTGATTTCTCCACCCTGTGAGCGCTGTGGGAGCCGTGCATTTTTAGATACACATGCCTATTTTTGAAATGATGCTTGGGTCCTATAAACCTATGGCTTTGCAACCCACTCCTTTCGCCCAATAACACACAGTGACTGTTTCCCCACTGGGAAGTGTTTTTCTATGCCACCCTCTTTCGTGACTGCAGAACATGACACGTGACATGAGGGACCTTCCAGTGCTTTCTTGCAACAGGAGGTCTCCAGAGCAGGTGCTACATGGACACCAGGTTAGTAGGGATCCGACACCGACCCCGGGTAAAGTCCCAGGAGGCTGCGGTGAGCATTCCAGGCAGCCTGGTGTGTGAGAGAGAAGAGATGGCACTCTCCCTGTCTTGAACTAACACCTGGGCTGAGACTTGGGGGCCAAGCAGAACACGGTGAGTCAACTGCAGGATAGAAAACAGGCACAGGGCAGGGCGTGGTGGCTCACACCTGCAATCCCAGTTCTTGGGGCAGCGGAGATGAGAGGATTGCGTGAGCCCAGGGATTTGAGACCAGCCTGGACAACTTGGTGAGACCTCATCTCTACAGTAAATCAGAAAGCTAGCTGGGTGTGGTGGTGCATGCTTGTAGTTTCAGCTACTTGGAAGGCTGAGGCAGGAGGATCCCCTGAGTCCAGCAGATCAAGACTGCAGTGGCCGTGAGCAAGCCATTGCACTCCAGCCTGGGTAACAGAGTTAGACTCTGACTCAAAAAAAAAAAAAAGGCACAGAACGAAATCCAGAAATAATCCCCAAAGAAACCATACAGGAGAGGAAAGCTTTCCTTTTCAGGTTGGGGTGGGTGAGGATGGGCATGGCGGGGCAGGTGGCCTCACCTAGAACCTGTCTGTTCTCCTGCTCTGTGGAGGGCCTCAGTGTCCTGCCCCTGCTGTACCTCCCGGAGCACAGATCATTTTCATCAGAACTATCCCTGCCACAACCTTACCTTGGGCGAAGACGCTGGAGATTCATATTCTTGCAAGGGCAGGGCTCAGGCTCTTGTGTCTGGATCTGTGCCTAGAACACAGGGAGTGGGCAGCAGGGTCCCAGGGAGTCCTGATGCTGATCTTGGCACTTGCCAGGCATAAAACCAGCCCAAAGTCCTCACAGAACTCATGGTTACAGTTTTGTGAGTAAACATAGAAATGGACCCTCCTGGTCTTGAATCTTGAAACTTACATTGTCTTATCTGAGTTCCTTTCTCTGGAAACCAGCCCTCTGGCCTACAGTATCAGGGATCGAAATTCATCAGATCACCAACATGCAGACAATGAGATGCCAGGCCCTTTCTAATTCCTGTTTTTTGACATTCCTTCTCCACTGTGTAAACCTCTGGCTTCAATGGGATGAGGAGATAGATTAGAGATGAAATACCTAGTTCTTGCCGGGCATAATTTCAGCACTTTGGGAGGCCGAGATAAGAGGATTTCCTGAGTTTGTGAGTTTGAGACCAGCCTGGGCAACACGGATTCGTCTCTACAATTAATAAAAAAATTAGCCCTGCATGGTGGCTCACCTGTGGTCCCAGCTACTTGGAAGATGAGGCAGGAGGATCGCCTGAGCCCAGCAGGTTGACGGTGCAGCAGTTGTGATTTTGTCAGTGCACTTCTGCCTGGGTGGCAGAATGAGACCAAAAATAAAAAGAAATATCCAGTTCCCCTTGGCTGATATCGCCCAGATGAAAAAGCCTTCTTCCCTGGAAGTTCTCACTCAGAAATGGGCTTTTGTGCAGCGACCGACATGCCCTCGACTGAAGACTGAAGACTGACGTTTGGGAACAGGCCCGGTGCCTCCCACAGCAGCATGGAAAGCCAGGCCCTGAGAGGCTGGGTCACCTGCCTGGGACGCCCAGTCAAAGACTCCGTGTGAGAGACCAGAAGTGGGAGTGGAGGAAGGAGGCCACCGCAGGAGGCCCCAAGGGCATGGCCGTCAACAGCACAGTTGGATGGGGCACAGCGTCCGTGCCCGCAGAGGGGTGGTGGATGAAATGGACGAGCAAGCGAGCAACGCGCAGACGCCAAGGGCGAGTGGGAGGAGCTGGCTACTTGTGGAGCCGGAGATGATGAGGAGACCCGGCCCAGCTGTGGCCGCAGGCCTCCGCACGTGGGGCGGGCAGGGCTTGTGCCCCTCCTTCAGCCGGGTGCCCATCAAGCCGGCGACAGTGGCGCTGGGGTCTTTTGGCCAGGAGACCCCGCATGGAGATGGAGACAGGGAGATACTGGCCCATGGCGTCCCGTACCGGAGATGAAGTCCCACCCACCAGACCCACCAAGTTCTCTCCCTGTGTCAGCTCCACCTTTGGCCTCCTGTGCGTCATGCAGCACACGCTGCTCCTGTGGACGGAGAAGGACGTGGCTGGGATGTCATCCCTCCAAGTCTCATGCTGAAGGGTGGTCTCAGCGTCGGAGGTGGGGTCTGGCCGAGGTGCTGGGCCATGGAGGTGGGGTCGGTGGCGGGGCTACCCCAGCAGTGACTGGTGCCTTCCCCGCGGGAGTTGGTTCGCTGCACCCAGCACTGCTCCTCATGCCTCTGCTAAGTACCCTTTCTTCTCCTCTTCCTTCCCAGCCCTTTCCATGAGGCTCAGGATCATCCTCAGCTGCACGTAGCTGGGCCTCTCCCCCAAGAGTGGCCCAAACACCCAAGGGCATATCTTACCTGGGTACAGTCAGTCTGGAGGAGGGCAACCGGACCCAGGCTGCTTCTGCCTTCTTGCTCTGCCGTCTCCTGCGTGCACACGCCATGCCCACGGTGTCCTTGCAGACCAAGGTGTCTGCCAGGAGGCAGGGAGAAGGAAGGCGGGAAGAGTGGGAAGGCACTCCTCCCTGGGAGCCACAGGCTGTGAAGGAGGTGCGTGGAGCCCCACACCCACCCCGGCTGCAGCTCACGGACGAAGGTCATGGCCACAGTTCGGCGAGGGAGGCTGGGAGATGCACTCTTCTCAATCCAGTACTCTGCTCAGGGTTCCTGATGGGGGTGGGGGATGTGTGGATGTGATCCAGGCAACCCTCGGTCTCTGCACCGCTATCTTTAAAGCCCTGTTCAAATCCCTCTTCATTCATTCACGAAGGCTTGCCTGCCCATGTCCGGTTGCTGGGGTCTCAGCTTCCTGTAAAACTTCCAGTCTGCATCTGAGTCTTTTATTTTCCATTTCCCATATCCAGCTATATTTAAATATTTTATTGCTACTTAATTTTTCTCCTGAGACCCAATCCCCGTCACTACACAGTGTGTCCATTAACAAATATGCTTGTGTACCCCCAAATCTAAAATGTTTAAAAAGCAACACAAATGATGTTCTCCTACAACAGATCAAGGTTTGTGAAATGCATCTAAACTAGTGCTTTGAGGGAAGTTTAATTAACACTGCATGTTTTTGTTAGGAAAAAAAAAAGATCTCAAATTGCTAATCTAAACTTCCATCTTAAGAAACTAGGAAAAGAAAGCAAATGAACACAAGGCAAACAGAAGAGACCTGATAAAGAACAGAACTCGATGAAATAATAAGCAGAAAAAGATAGGTAAAATCAAAAGAACCAAAAACTGGTTCTTTGAAAAAAAATAATAAATTGATAAACCTCTAGACAGATATACTAAGAAAAAGAGAGACAGAAGGCACAAATTTCAAAGATTAGGAATGAAAGAGGGGACGGGACTACTGAGTTCACAAACATTAAGAGTGTCATAAGGGAATACATTTTACAGCATTAATAGGACAATAAGAAATTGATTAATTTCTTACACAAACTACAAGTTCACTCAAAAAGAAACAAATAAACTAAATAGTCCTATATCCATTAAAGAAATCAAACCCACAGTTTAATACCTTTCAACAAAGACAACTCTAGGGTTTTCCATTCTATCAAACATTTAAGGAAGACATAACAGAGTTCTACACAGTATCTTCCAAAAATTGGAGGAAGAAACACTTTCCAACTCATTTTACAAGTCCAGCATTACCCTAATGACAAAACCAGACAATGACATCACAAGAAAAAGAAATGAAAAACAACTATCTATTCCTCATGAACACAGACACAACAATCCTTAACAAAATATTGGCAAATTAAGTTCAGCAATATACAAAATAGATGATGTACTAGGTTCAAGCAAGGATTATCCCAGAAATGGCAGATTGGCTCAACAGTTGAAAATCAGTGTAATTCACCATTTCAACAAGTAATAAAGAAAAATCGTGTGATTATGCTGTTAGATACCAAAAAAAGTTTGGTGAGATTCAACATCCCTTCTTAATAACAACTTTCAACAAGCTAGGTATGAAAGAAATGTTCTTAACTTGATAAAGAGCATCTATAACAACATCCTAAATGGTGAAAGAAATGTTCTTAACTTGATAAAGAGCATCTATAACAACATCCTAAATGGTGAAAGACTGAATGCTTTCCCCCAAAGGAATAAGGCATAGATAGTTCATGTTGCTGTTTTCATTGTTACCATTCCTAGTCAACATTGTCCTAGAATTTCTACCCAATGTAGCAAAGCAAGGCAAAGAAATCAAAAGCATGCAAGAGAGAACAAAATGAAGTTGTCTTCACAGACAACATGATTATCTCTGTGGAAAATCGCAAAGAACTCACAAAAGGCTCCTAAAACTAAAAAATAAGTTTAGCAAAGTTGCAGGATACATGATAAACATACTAAAATCAAATATTTTATATAACATAGATATGAACAAACAGAATTCAAATTTTGTAAAGTACCATTTATAATAACACCAAAAATGAAATATGTAAGTATAAATCTAAGAACATATGTATAGGATCTGTCTGTTGATAACCATAAAATAATACTGCAAGAAATCAAAGATAGAGACACAGTGTTCATGTAAAAAACATTTCAATATTCTTAAGATGTCCGTTATCCTCAATTTGATCTATAGAGCAAATGAAATCCCAATTAAACCCCAGCAGAATTTTTTTGTAGACATAAAAAAGCTGATTCTTTTTTTTTTTTTTTTTTTTGAGATGGAGTCTCACTCCATCACCCAGGCTGGAGTGCAATGGCTTATTCACTGCCACCCCAGTGTCGACCTGCTGGGCTTCAGTGATTCTTCCACCTCAGCCTTCCAAGTGAGGGCTACCATACCCGAATAATTTTTTATTTATTTATTGTTGAGACAAGGTCTTGCCAAGTTGTCTGGTCTGGTCTGAAATCCTCAGGCTCAGGCAATCCACAACAAGCTGATTATAAAATGTATATAGAAAAGCAAAGGAATAGAACAGCCAAAACAATTTTGAAAAAGAACAAAGTTGGAGGACTTGGACTACCTGACATCAAAACTCACTATTAAGCTACAGTAATCAAGACAATATGGTGTTGGCAAAAGGATAGACATATAAATTAATAAAACAGAATAGGAAGTCCAGAAATAGACCCATGCCAATATACTTGACTGATTTTTGACAAGGGTGCAAGGGTAATTCAATGGAGAAAAACAGTCTTTTCAACAAATGTCTAGAACAATTGGACAAGCTGGTAGGAATGGAAAAGGTACAGCCACTTTGGGAAATGTCAGTTTCTTGTAAAATTACATATCTACTTGCCATAGGACCCAGCAATCTCATTCCTAAGTATCCACTCAAAGGAAATGAAAATCTGTATGATACAGAGACCCACTAATGTCCTTCCATATTGCCACAGCCCTCAGAGAAGAGGATGACAAGGTTTCAAGTGCTCCTACACATTCCTGAGCACATGACTGAGAGTCCTCTTGTCTTCCAAGCACTCCCAGTAAGCAGCTTCAGGGGACCCCTGACTTCCCTGCAGACTGCGCCCAAAGATGTAAATCTCTATTTAACCCTTTCTTTTTTTTTTGAGTTGGAGTCTCACTGTCACCCAGACTGGAGTGCAGTGGCCGCTCCCAGCCACAGCAGCCTCGACCTGCTGGGCTACGGCGATTCTTCTGCCTCAGCCTTCCAAGGAGCTGGAACTACAGGCGCAAGCTACCACGCCTGGCTGATTTTTTTGATTTATTGTAGAGATGAGGTCTCGCCTGCCCAGGCAGGTCTCGAACCCGCGGGCTCAGGCAATCCACTCACCTCAGCCTCCCAAAGGCGCGGGATTACAGCCTGAGTCACCAAGCCCGGCTTATTTAACCCTTTCTTAACAGTCATAGGTTTGCACAATATAGTATCCATGTAATTGAAGTCTTGTGATTTGCGTAACTTTTGCAATGCATGATGTTTTAGGCCTTGAAAACATCCTTTACTCTAAATGTCACTATCTAAATGTAAAATGCGGCTATAACTTAAGTCCTATACAACTCTGGACTGGTCACTTGGTCAATGTGTAGGTGCGGACAACTCTGGACTATAAAAGTGGACTACAAGGCCAGGAGGGTAGACAGAACCATTTTAGAAAGACCTCGAAACTGGCTCTGCTCTCTGGATTCGAATTCAGAAATCAACTTCTTTCTACCAGTTCTTTGCCCCTTTGATTTAGTGGTATCAAGGGAGCACAGCAGAGCGTTACTCAGACCAAAGCAGGTTCACAAATGTTCACCATCACCCAGAACGGGAAACAGCCCAGACGTCCTTCAACTGGTGAACGGATGAGCCAGCTGTGTCACATCAGGCAATGGAATACTGTTCTCCAGCAAAAAGGAAACCATGCTTACCTCACTAAAATCCCAAACTGGACGAATCCCCAACATATTTCACTAAGTGAGAGAAGCCCAATTCAGAAGGCTACGTACATACGAAATGATTCCATTTAGATGACATTCCAGAAACCGCAGGACTGTGGGAAAGAGAACAATAGGTCAGTGGCTGCCAGGGTGGAGGATAGGCACTGACCACACGAGGGCAGTATGCGGGATTTGAGGGGGATGGAACAGTATCAGGTCTGGGGTGGTGAGTACATGACCGTATGCATTTGCCAAAACCCTTTAGGCGATGCATTATGAGGGGGATATTACTGTATGTAACAATTAAAATTTATTTTTCTTGAGTTGGAGTCTCACTCTGTCACCCAGGCTGGAGCACAGTGGCACGTTCATGACCACCGCAGCCTCAAACTGCAGGGCTCAGGTGATCCTTCTGCCTCAGCCTTCCGAGTAGCTGGAATTACAGGCGTGCACCACCACGCCCGGCTAATTTTTTTGATTTATTGTAGAGACGAGGTCTCACCAAGTTTCCCAGGCTGGTCTCGAACCTCTGGGCTCAGGTCATCCTCTCTTCTCTGTCTTCCAAAGTGCTGTGATTACAGAAGTGAACCACCTGGCCCGGCACATTTTTAAAATTAAATGCTTTCTGCTAGCCTTGCCTGAGGCAAATTTCCTGGGAATGGAGACTGTAGCTGATGTGCCCCAGCAGCTCAGCCCCAGAGCCCTGGCTCTGGGGAGAATCTGAGGCGAGGTAGAGGAGTGAGGCTGGGAGTGTGTGGAGGAAGGAAGAAGCCACTGGACAGGGAAGTGCAAATCCAGACGCCACCCAGCCATTGCGAACGGCCCCAGAATCCTCTCACAGGCCTGGCTGGCAGGTGAAATGAGAGGAAATGGAATTCCCTTTTGATCCCTTCTCTCCCCTCTCATCTGCTTCCCCTTCTGCGACTCCCTACAGGTGTCTTCTAGGTTCCTGTTACGGGGATCTGCATATTAAAAGATGTGGCAGGTTCCAACTGCATTTGCGAAGGAATTTCAGACTTTAGTTTAAAAGATACCTGCACACATATGTTTATCGCAGCGTTGTTCACAATAGCAAGAACCTGGAATCAACCATGCTGTCCATCAAAAGAGGACTGAATTTAAAAAATGTGGTACATATACATGATGGAATACTACGCAGCCATAAAAAAGAACAAAATCATGAACTTCACAGCAACCTGGATGGAACTAGAGTCATTAAATAATACTGAGTGACCTCTCACAGAAACAAAGATCTGAGTATCACATGTCCTCACTCATATAGCAGACCTTGAACATCCATTGTAATACTATAAGAAAAGGACTGACAGTGGTGGGAAACTATGGGGGGGAGGGGAAGGGAGGTGAGATTAATGGTAGTCAATATTTGTCTGGGGACGGGGAGACACCCCTTATCAACAAGGGTGCCTGAACGAAACATATTTGTATACCTAACCCTTAACTGTACCCCACAATAGCAAAATAAAAAATATTGATATATAAAAAAAAAGTGTGATAGGAGTCAGGCGTGGTGGCTCATGCCAGTAATCCCAGCACTTGGGGAGCCTGAGGCAAGAGGCCTGCCTAAGTGCAGGGGTTCCAGCCTGCGCAACTTGCTGAGAACTTGTCTCTACAATGAATCAATAATAATAATAATAATAAATAGCTGGGCACAGTGGCACTTGCCTGTAGTTTCAGCTACTTGGAAGGCTGAGGCAGGATTGCCCGAGCCCAGCAGGTCGAGGCTGTAGTGGCCGCAAGCGTGCCACTGTGCTCCAGCCTGGGCAACTGAGTGAGGCTCTTAATCAAAAAAAAAAAAGAAGGAAAGAAAAAGAAACTAATGAAAGGGACGGTCTCAGGCTGTCCGACTTTCCCGTCCCTGCCTGCCCCTGTGTACCCTTTCGGCTCCAAGCCAGGCCTGCTGACCTGGTCTCCTCCAGCCTCCCCTGCCTGGCCCGGGTCTGGCCAGGGGCCCCCAACACAGAGGATTAGGCCGCTCTTGCCTCCTCCCAGAGCCGTCCTGGGATCCTCAGTTACCTGTACAGCTGCTCCCCCTTCGCAGCTGGGGCCAGGGCAAGCTCTGGGAAGCTCAGTACTCCAGAGGGCCACAGGCAGGAGGTCAGAGCTGACAGCTAATGGCTGTTGCAGCTAGATAATGAACTCTGGTGGGGACGGAGCTTCCGGGGAGTGTGTCCATAAAGGCCCTCTTGACCACTGGATTTGTTTTCCAGGACTGTCATAGCGGATTACCCCAAACTTGATGCTCAAAACCACAGAAATGGATCCTCCCAGCTCCTGAGGCTGGTAGTCCAACACTAAGATGGTGTCAGGGTCATGCTCCCTCCCGGGAACTTGGAACGGAGCCTTCCTCGCCCTTCAGCTCCTGGAGGCTCCATGCATCCCCGACCTGTGGCCACGTTTCTCCAGTCCCTGTTCCCACTTCATCAGGCTTCCCTGTGCCCGTGAGTCCCTACCTTCTGTCCCCATAAAAACACTTCTTGTTGGATTGAGGGTCCACCCGCTCACCCAAGATGATGCATCTTAAGACCTTTCACATACTCCCATCTGTGAAGACTCTTTTGTCAGATGAGTTCACATTCACAAGTTCTGCAGTCTGGGGCATGCACCTGTCTTTAGGGGGGCCCTCATTCACTCCACTATACCCCCAATTCCCACAGGCACCTCACAGTCTGTCCATCTCATTTCCAAGAGCCCAAGGTGGGGAGAGGCCAGGTGACAGCTGTGCCCCCTTCACTCTCAAAAGCATTGAAAAGAAATTTCATGGGGATGCTTGTACAAGGGTCAGACTCCTCCCAGGCATCAAACAGACGGGTCTCACTCCATCCTCCTTTGCACCTAGCAGCAGGAAGGCCGGTCCTGCCCCGTTCTGCAGTGAGGACCCTGAGGTTTTCGGGTTAAGGGCTGGCCCAAGGCCACATTGCTGGTGGCAGGTGCATGACTGGGGTGTGGAAGGCAGGGCTCCTCAGTGCAAGTCCTGACTTGGTGCACTGTGGTTGTAGACGTGTGACCATGTGAAGGCCTCTAATGATACCCTGCTCTTGCTACCACCTTTAGCCAGCTGATGTGTCGGCCAAGGACTGCTGGGACATGCCTGCGGCTGACCAGAGCTGGGTCTATTGATGTGGCCTTGACCTGGAAGACAGCACACCTGGGCAGCCTTGGCCCAGCCAGCGGGAGGGTGACTTAAGGAGGGGCTGTCTGTCGGGGACTTGGAGCTTGTGATGGTGGCTTTGAGGGGAGAGCTGGGAGGTGGTTTTTTCCCCCATTGGGGCAGTCAGGGTCTGGGGAGTTCTAGGATTGAGTGTCTCTGTGATCCTGAGCTGGCAGGGAGGAAGGAGGTGAGCCAAAGCCTACTTGGGAAAGAGGCAGCAGCCTCTCCACTGGTTGTGCAGGCAGGTGTGTGCATATCTTCTGGTTTGGCTGGTATCCTTATTGATGTCTGTGTCCACACAGAGGGGCCTTGTTCTGTCACTGTCTGTCATGGTCACACAGCGGCCTTGTCTGGTGCTGGTGCTCTTTGCCATTGTTTCTTCAACTAGGAGGGTGGCCAGCTTGGCTTTCAGGGGCTCCTTTCTCTTTTGCAAACCTTTGTGAGAGTCCTCTGTGTTTCAGTCTGGGTAGAGTTTTCTTAAAGGGTAGAGATTGAAGGAGCTGAAAGAGCTAATCCTAGGAGCTGAAGATGAGGGATGGGGTGGGATGGGATAGGGTGATGAGATGAATGGAAGGGATGATGGGATAGGGTGACGGGATGATGAGACGGAAAGATGAAGTAGGAAGACGGGGTGGGATGGAATGGGACGAGATGACGGGGTCGATGAGATGAGATGCCGGGGTGGGATGGGACGGGGCAAGATGATGGGGTGGGCCAGCGCCATCACTCACTTTCACGCCTTCGGCCTCACCTCACTCACACTCACGCCCTCGGCCTTCACTGCCACTTGTGCTCACACCCTCGGCCTTCACCGTCACTCACACTCATGCCCTCGGCCTCACCTCACTCACGCTCACACCCGCGACCTTCACCATCACTCACAGCCGCATCCTCGGCCTCCACGGTGACTCATGCACATGCCCTCCGCCTTCACCATGATCGCGCTCACGCCCTCGGCCTTCACTGTCCCTCATGCTCTGCCCTCAGTCTTCACTGACACCTGCACTCACACCCTTGGGTGTTACGATCACACGTGCTCACGCCCTCGGCTTTCACTGTCACTCGTGCTTTTTCCCTTGGCCTCCACTGCTGCTCATTCTCACGCCCTCGGCCTTCATCTCCACTTACCATCATGCCCACGGCCTTCACAGTCACTCACGCTCATGCCCTTGGCCTTACTGTCTCTCACAGTCACGTCTCTGGCCTTCACTGTCACACACGCTCACGCCCTAACCCTTTATTGTCACTCACGCTCACATGCTCATCCTTCACCGTCACTCGTGCTCACGCCTTGGCCTACTCCATCACGCCCTTTTATGCCCTCGACCTCACCGTCCTTCATGCACACGACCTTGGCCTTCACCACTACTCACACATCATCAACTTTCACCATCACACACGCTCAGGCCCTCGGCCTTTACTGTAACTCACACTCTTGCACGCGGCCTCCACCATCACTCCCGCGCGTGACCTCAGTCTTCACCGTCACTCACAGTCCCACCCTGGGCCAAAATAATCACACACACTCACATCCTCGGCCTCACCATCACTCATGCTCAGGCCCTTGACCTTCACCATCACTCATGCCGTCAGTCTTCACAGCCACTCACGCTCACACCTTCGGCCTTCACTGCCACTCACGCTCATGACCTTGAACTTGGTTTTCACTCACGCTCACATGCTCAGCCTTCACCATCACTCATGCTCACACCATCAGCATTCGTGCCACTCATTCTCACGCCTCTGCCTCCACCATCACTCACCCAAACACCTTCTACCATTACCATCAATCACACGAACGCCCTCGGCCTTCACCGTCACTCCTGCTCACACCCTCAGCCATCGCTGGCACTCACACTCAGACCCTCGGCCTTCACCGTCACACATGCACATGCCCTTGACTGCCACCGTTACTCATGCTCACACCCTTGGCCATCACAGTCACACTTACGAACACCCTTGGCCTTCTCTGTCACTCACGCTCATGCCCACAGCCTTCACCAACACACACGCTCACGCTCTCGACCTACACCACCGCTCACACTCTCGCCCTCAGTCTTCACTGTCACTCACAGCCACACACACTCACACCCTCAACCTCATCGTCACTCAGGCTCATCCCTGTGGCCTTCACCCTCATTCACGCACAGGCCCTTGGCCTTCACCGTCACTCATTTTCATGCCCTCAGCCTCACCATCACTCACGCACATGCCCTCGGTTCTCACCGTCACTCACGCACATGCCCTCGGTTTTCACCATCACTCACGCACATGCCCTCGGTTTTCACCGTCGCTCATGCTCAGGCCCTCGGCCCTCACCGTCACTCATGCACACGCCCTCGGTCTTCACCATCTTTCCTGCTATGCCCTTCACCTTCACCGTCACTCACACTCATGCCCCCAGCCTTCGTTGTCACACACGCTCATGACCTTGGCCTTCACTGTCGCTCAGGCAAATGTCCTTGGCCATCATTTTCACTCATGCTCACACCCTCGGCCTTCACCGTCATTCACTTTCACGTCCTCGGCTTCACCGTCACTCACGCTCATGCCCTCGGCCTTCACTGACACTCACACTCGTGCCCTTGGCCTTCACCATCACTCACGCTCATGCCCTCGGACTCACCGTCACTCACGCTCACATCCTTGGCCTTCAGTGACACTCACACAGATGCCATCCACCCATATTTTCACTCATGCTTGTGCCCTCAGCCTTCACTGTCACTCACGCACACGCCCTCAGTCTTCATCACTCATGCTCATGCCTTCTAACTTCACTCTCACTCACGCACACGCCCTTGGCCTTAACTATCACGCGCTGAAAGGTCCCTGGCCATCGCCGTCACTCATGCTCAAGCCCTGGGCCTTCACCCTCTCTCATGCTCATGCTTTTAGCCTTCACCATCACTCACACGCGTGCTCATGCCCTAGTCCTTCACTGTCACTCACGCTCATGCCTTCAACCTTCACCATCACTCACACTCTCGCCCCTGGCCTTTCCTGTCACTCACTTTCATGCCTTTGGCCTCATCATCACTCAGACACTGCCTCTCACACGCACACCCTCGGCCTGCATCGTCACACACACTCATGCCTCAGCCACCACTGTCACTCACACCCTTGGCCTTTGTCACTCGATATCCTCAGCCATTGCCGTCATGCATGCTCACACCTTGGCCTTCACTGTCACTTATGTCGATTTTCACTGTCACATGTGCTCAGGCCCTTGGCCTTTACCATCACTTGCAATCATGCCCTCAGCCATCATAATCACACACGCTCATGCCCTTGGCCTCGCTGTCACTCACGCCCAGGCCCTCGACCTTCACTGCCACTCAGGCTCAGGCCATTGGCCTTCACTGCCACTCATGCTCATGCCTTCGGTCTCTCTGTCACTCATGCTTGTGACCTCGGCCTGTATTGCCACTCACACACACTCAGCCTTAACTGTCATTCATGCTCACATCATCTGCCTTCACCACCACTCACACAAACACCCTCTACCATCACCGTCAACCACACTTATGCCCTCAGCCTTCACTGTCACTCATGCTCACACCCTCGGCCTTCACCGTCACTCATACACATGCCCGCAGCCTTCATTGTCACTCACGCTCTCGCCATTGGCCATCACTGACACTCACATTCAGGTCCTCGGGTTTCACCATCACTCATGCTCATGTCGTGGCCTTTGCTGTCACTCATGCTCACACCCTCGGCCTTCACCGTCACTCACACTCACATCTTAGGTTTTCACTGTCATTCCTGCTCACTCTCATGAGCCTTTGTTATCATTCACTCTTACATGGTTGCCCTTCACTGTCACTCACCTTCGTGCCCTCAGTCTTACAGTCACTCAGCCTCATGCCATCGGCCTTCACCGTCACTCACACTCAGGTGCTTGGCCTTCACTGTCACTCACGCTCACACCTTCCGTCTTCACCGTCACTCACACTCGTGTCCTCATTCTTCATTACTGCTCATGCTCACGTGCGTGACCTCCGCCATCAGTCATGCTCAGGTCCTCAGCCTTCACCGTCGCTGGCACACATGCCCTAGGCTTTCGCCATCACTCATGCTCAGGCCCTCTGCCTTTCGTCATCACACACACATGCCCTAGGCCTTCACGTTACTCATGCTCACACGCTCAGCCTTCAGTGTCGCAACACTCAGGCCCCCGGCGTTCACTGTCCCTCGTGCAAATGCCCTCAGCCACCACCATCACTCATGCTCACACCCTCGCCTTCGCCGGCTCGCATGCTCACGCCTTCAGCCTTCGCCATCACTCAGGTTCATGCCTCATCCTTCACCGTCATGCTCCCGTCCTCCACCACCTCTCACACTCACGTCCTTGACCCACACTGTCTTTCACTTTCATGCCCCTGGTCTCACAGGCACTCACATACACACCCTTGGCCTTCACCATCACTCACGCTCACGCCCTCAGCGTTCATTGCCAAACGTTCATGCCCCCAACTTTCACTGTTACTCATGCTCGTGTCCTTGACCTTCATCCCCCCTTGTGCTCGTGCCCTTGGGCTGCACCATCACACATGCTTTTGTACCCTCAGCCTCCACCATCACTCACCCAAACACCCTTGGCCATCACCATCACTCATGTTTACACCCTCGGCCTCCACCGTCACTCACGCTCACCCCCTCCGCCTTCAGCATCACTCACTCTCCCTCCCTCGGCTTTCACCAGCACTCACACGCCCGCCCTCGGCCTTCACCGTCACTCACATTTAAGCCCTCAGCCTTCACCATCATCACACTCATGCCCTCGGCCCTCACTGCCACTCACCTTCATGCCTTAGCCTTCACCATCACTGCTGCGCAAACCTCTGGCTTTCACCATCACACACGCTCCGGCCCTTGGCCTTCACCATCACTCGCGCTCTTGCCCTCAGTCGTCACCATCACTCACGCTCACACCCTCAGCCTTCGCCGTCATTCACGTTCACACTCGCACCCTCGGGCTTCAGCATCACTCGCTCTCATACCCTCGGCCATCACCATCAGTCACGCTCATGTGCTCGACCTTCGCCGTCACTCACGCTCATGCCCTCAGCCTTTACCATCACTCGTGCTCATTCCCTCGGCATTCACTGTCACTCACTCTCACACCCTCTTCATCATGGCCACTCACGCACACCCCTTGGTCTTCACCATCACTCACGCTCATGCCCTCTGCCCTCACTGTAATACCCTCGGCTTTCGCCGTCACTCACGCGAATATTCTCAGAATTCAACATACTCATGCTCACGCCCTCAGCCTTCATTGTCACTCATGCAAACACCCTCAGCCACCACCGTCACTCATGCTTATGTCCTTGGCCTTCACTGGCGTTCACACTCATGCTCTCAGCCTTCACCGTCACTCACACCCTCAGCATTCACAGTCACTCACGCACCTGCTGTCAGTCTTCACCATCACTCACGCTCATGCCCTCGGCCTTCACCCTCACTCACACTCATGCCCTCGGCCTTCACCCTCAGTCGCGCTCACTCCCTTGGCCTTCAGGCTCACTTTCACACCCTTGGTGTCACCACCACTCACGCCTTCATCCTTCACCGTCACGCATGCTCAAGCCCTTGGCCATCACCTGTACTCGTGCTCGCACTCTCGGTCTCCACCATCCCTCATGCTCATGCCCTCAGCCCTTATTGTCACTCATGCTCATGCGCTTGGTCCTCCCCATCACTCGTGCTCACACCCCCGGCCTTCGCTGCCACTGATGCTCAGGCCTTCTGCCTTCGCCATGACTAATGCAAACACCCTCGGCCGTCACCGCCACTCACGCTCCAGCTCTCTGCCTCCACCTCACTCACCGCATGCCCTTGGTCCACATCGTCACTTGCAATCGCTTCCTTGGCCTTCACAATCACACATGTTCATGTTCTTGGCCTCACCGTCACACTCACCCCCTTGGCCTTGCACACTACTCACACTCACACCCTCGACTTTCACCATAACTCACGCTCACACCCTCGGGATCAGCTTCATCCACACTCATGCCCTTAGTCCTCAGCACCCGTCATGCTCATGCCCTTGGCCTTCACTGTCAGTCACACTCAAGCCATTTGCCTTCGCCATCTCTCACTGTCGTCCCTTCGGTCTCACCACCACTCGTGCCCTTGCCCTTCACTCTCACTCGCGCCCACGCTATTGGTCTTCACCGTCACCCGTGCTCACACCCTCAGGCTTCATCGTTAACCATGCTCACATCTTCTGACTCCACTGTCACTCACACTCATGCCTTTGGCCTCCATCGTCACTCACGCTCACACCCTCGGCCTCTGCCTTCACTCACGCTCATACTTTCAACCTCTGCCGTCACTCACACTCATGGCCTCAGGCCCCACCATCATTCACAATCACGCCCCCGGCTTCCACCGTCACTCATACTCATGCCCTCAGACTTTGCTGTCACTCAGCGCTCATGCCCTTGGACTCTTCTGTCAACCACACACATGCCCTCAGCCTCCGTCAGCACTCATGCTCAAGCCCTCGGCCTCCTCTGGAACTCGTGCTCATGCCCTCGACTTGGGCTGTTAGTCACGCTCATGCCCTAGGCCTCTGCCGTCACCCACGCGCCAGACCTTGGCCTCCGTCAGTCACACCCATGCCCTCGGCCTCTGCCACTACTCACGTTCATGCCCTCAGGTTTCATCGTCACTCATGCTTATTTCCGCATCCTCCGCCATCCATCACTCGTGATCACACCCTCACGTTTCACTGTCACTCATGCTCATTCCCTCAGCCTTTGCTGCCACTCACACTCATACCCATAGGCTTCACCACAGCTAATGCTTGCATCCTCAGGCTTCATCATCACTCACACTCACAGCCTTGGCCTCCTCCATTTCTCACGGTCAAGCCCTCGGTTTTCACCATCACTTACTCTTACGTCTTCAGTCTCCACCGTCACTCGTGCTCATGCTCATGGCCTCCACCATCGCTCATGTTCATGCACCTGGCCTCCACCATCACTCACGCTCACTCATGACTCACGCTCGGATTTCACTGTCACTCATGCTTATGCCATCCACCTCTGCTGTCTGACACACACGCCCTGGGTCTCTGCCGTCAGTCACACATACGTCCTCAGGCTTCACTGTCATTCATGCTGATGCCCTCTGCCCCCGACATCACTTACTCTCATGGCCTCGGCCTCTGCAGTCACTCATACTCATGCTCCCGCCTCGGCCGAAACTCTTGCTCACACCCTCAACCTCCATCATCAATCAAGCTCACACTCTTGGCCTCTGCCGTCACTCACGCTCATGCCCTCAGCCTCTGCCGTCACTCATGTTCATGTCCTAGGCCCCTGCCGTCACTCACGCTCATGCTCTTGGCCACCACTCTTACTCACACTCACGTCCTCAGCCCCCACCGTCATTCATTCTCATGCCCTCGGTCACTGCTGTCACCCACGATCATGACCTTGGCTCCTACCATCACCCACACTCGTGCCCTTGGCCTCTGCTGTCACTACGCGCATGCCCTCAGTCTCCACACTCAATCACACAAATGCCCTTGGCCTCCACCATCACTCATGCTCAAGCCCTTGTCCCTCGCCGTCGCTTATGCACACACCCTCGGCCTCCACCATCGCTCAGGCTCACATCCTTGAGTTTCAGCATCACTCCTGCTCACATCCTCGGCTTCCTCCGTCACTCATGGTCTCACCCTCGGGTTTCGCCATCATTCATGTATATGCCTTCAACCTCCGCCATCACTCATGTCATGCCCGCAACTCCGCCCTCACTTACGCTCATGCTTTTGGGTTTCATCGTCACTCATGCCCACTTCCTCAGTCTTTGCTGTCACTCATGGTCTTGTTCTCAAGTCTTACTGTTACTCATGCTCATGCCCGTAGCCTTTGCAGTCACTTGTGCTCATACCCTCAGGCTTCACTGCCACTAATGATCACGTCCTCAGACTTCACGGTCACTCACTTGCATGCCCTTTGCCTCCACTGTCACTTGCCCTAACACTCTTGGCTTCTGCTGTCACTCACGCTCACACCTTCGGCACCCGCCATCACTCACTCTCGTGCCCTTGGCCTCCACTGTCACCAACCCTCACTTCCTTGGCCTCCGCCATCCCTCATACTCATGCCCTTGGGTTTCACTGTCACTGACACCGATGCCCTCAGCCTCTGCCATCACTCACTCTCACGCCCTCGGCCCCAGCATCACTCATGCTCACACCTTTGGCTTCTCAGGTTTTACTGTTACACATGCTCTTGCCCTTAGCCTCTGCCATCACTCATACTCACGCCCTCAGCCTTCACCATCACTAACGTTCATTCCACAGGCGTGGCCATCACTACACGCAAGACTTCAGTCTCCCACATCACTCACACTTATGCCCTTGACCTTTGCAGTCACTCACTCTTCATTGTCTCAGGCTTTGTCATCACTCACACTCATACTCTCGGGCTTCACTGACACGAACAGACCCTCAGACTCTGCTGTCACTCATACTCCTGCCCTCGTCTTCTGCCTGCACTCAAGCTCACGTCCTCGACCTCTGCAGTCACTCATGCTCACGTGTTTGGATTCCATCATCACTCATGCTCATGCCATAGGCCTCTGCCGTCACCAACACTCATGACCTTGACCTTCGCCAACACTCTAGCTGACACCTTCCATTTCCACCATCATCACATTCACACCCTTGGCCTCCACTGTCACTAAAGCTCATGCCATAGGCCTCTGCCGTCACCAACACTCATGACCTTGACCTTCGCCAACACTCTAGCTGACACCTTCCGTTTCCACCATCATCACATTCACACCCTTGGCCTCCACTGTCACTAAAGCTCATGCCATAGGCCTCTGCCGTCACCAACACTCATGACCTTGACCTTCGCCAACACTCTAGCTGACACC
Organism: Cephalopachus bancanus; assembly: GCA_027257055.1. Taxonomy (NCBI): domain Eukaryota; kingdom Metazoa; phylum Chordata; class Mammalia; order Primates; family Tarsiidae; genus Cephalopachus; species Cephalopachus bancanus. The sequence goes on from JAPVLO010000180.1 coordinate 2,927,486, forward strand.
TTCCGTTTCCACCATCATCACATTCACACCCTTGGCCTCCACTGTCACTAAAGCTCATGCCATAGGCCTCTGCCGTCACCAACACTCATGACCTTGACCTTCGCCAACACTCTAGCTGACACCTTCCGTTTCCACCATCATCACATTCACACCCTTGGCCTCCACTGTCACTAAAGCTCATGCCATAGGCCTCTGCTGTCACCAACACTCATGACCTTGACCTTTGCCAACACTCTAGCTGACACCTTCCGTTTCCACCATCATCACATTCACACCCTTGGCCTCCACTGTCACTAAAGCTCATGCCATAGGCCTCTGCGTCACCAACACTCATGACCTTGACCTTCGCCAACACTCTAGCTGACACCTTCCGTTTCCACCATCATCACATTCACACCCTTGGCCTCCACTGTCACTAAAGCTCATGCCATAGGCCCCTGCCGTCACCAACACTCATGACCTTGACCTTCTGCCAACACTCTAGCTGACACCTTCCGTTTCCACCATCATCACATTCACACCCTTGGCCTGCACTGTCACTAAAGCTCATGTCTTCGGTCACCAGCGTCACTCACATTCACAACCTCGGCCTCTGCCATCACTCACGCTCTTGCCCTTAGCCTCACCATCACTCACACTCAAGCTCATGCCTTTGGCATCTGCCATCACTTTCGCTCCAGCCCTCAGCTCCTGCCATCACTCACGCTCACACCCTTGGCCTCCAACGGCACTCATGCTTATGTTCTGGGCCTCTGCTGACACTCACACTCGTGCCCTCAGCTTCTGTCAGCACTGATGCTCACACCCTCAGCCTCCACCATCACTGACACTCACACTCTCGGGTTCATCTCACTCACGCTCACATCCTTGACCTCTGTCCAAACTCACAGTCATGTTCTCTGCTTTCACCGTCACTCACACTCACAGCCTTGGCCTCTGCCATCAGTCCACTCACAACTTTGGTCTGCTGTCATTCATACTCATGCCTTTGGCCGCCATCATCACTCACACTCACGCTCTTGGGCTTTGTTGTCACTCACACTTACGCCCTCGGGCTTCACAGTCACTCACACATGTTCTTGGCTTCCACTGTTACTCATGCTCATGCCCTCAGCCTGCACCGGCACTCGTGCTCACGCCCCCAGCCTCCACCATCACTCACCCTCACAACCTGACCTCTGCCATCACTTATACTCACATACTTGGCCTTCACTGCCATTCATACTCCTGGCCTTGGCCTCCACCATCACTCAGGCACTCACCTTCGGCCTCTGCCATCACTCACGCTCACACCCTCGACCGCCTTCGTCACTCACACTCGCGCCCTCGGCCTCGCTGGCACTCACTCACGACTTTGTTCTCAGCCATCACTCACACTTCCATCCTCGGCCTCCACCTCACTGAAGTTCACATCCTCAGCCCCCATCGTCACTCATGCTCACGCCCTCGGCCTCTGCCAGCACTCACATTCACGCCCTCGACCTCTGCCATCACCCACGCTCATGCTCTTGGCCCCTGCTCTCACTCACGGTCACACCCTCGGGTTTCATTGTCACGCATGCTTGCGTCCTCGTCCTCCACCGTCACTCACAGTCATGCCTTTGGGTTTCACTGTCACCTATGCTCAAAACTTCAGCCTCGCTGTCACTCACGCTCACACCTCAGAGTTCACCATAACCAATGCTCACGCCCTAGGGCTTCACTGTCAGGCTTACAACCTCAATGACTGACTTCACTCTCACTAACGCCCTCAATCTTTGTCGTGACTCACTTTCATGCCCTCACCCCACCATCATTCCCACTCGTGCACTTGGCCTCCACAGTCACTCATGCTCATGCCCTCATCCTCCACCATTATGCTTACACCATTGGCCTCTGTCATCACTCATGCTCGTGCCTTCGGCCTCTGCTGTCGCTCACGCTCACACCCCTGGCTTCCACCATCACTAACGCTCATGCCCTCAGCCAACACCGTCACTCACACTCATGCCCTCGGGTTTCAGCTTCACTCATGCTCGCATCCTCAGCCTCCACCGTCACTCACGGTCATGCCCTCGGTTTCACTGTCACTCATGCTTACGACTTTGGCCTCTGCAGTCACTCCCACTCAGGCCCTCATCATGTGCTGTCACTCACGCTCACACGCTTGGCTTCCAACATCACTCGCGCTCATGCCATCTACCTCTGCCCGAACTCCTGTCACGCCCTTGGGTTCTGCCGGCACTAACGCTCACACCCTCGACCTCTGCCGTTACTTGTGCTCATGCCCTTGGCCTCAGCCATCACGCTCACACCCTCAGTCTCCTCCAGCACTTACGCTCATGCCCTCGGTCTATGTTGGCACTGATACTCACGCCCTTAGCCTCCACAGGCACTCATGCTCTCTCCCTAAGGTTTCAGTGCCACTCATGCTCATGCCCTCCACCTCTGCCATCACTCACGCTCATGATCTTGACCTCCACCATCACTCGTGCGCATGCCTGCTGCCTCCGCCATCACTCCTGCTCACGCACCCAACCTCCCCCATCACTCACACTCATGCCCTTGGCCTCCACTGTCACTCACATTCATGCCCTTGGGTTTTAACATCACTCACACTCATGCCCTTGGCCTCCACTGTCACTCACATTCACGCCCTTGGGTTTTAACATCACTCACACTCATGCCCTTGGTCTCCACTGTCACTCACGCTCACACCCTTGGCCTCTGCCATCACTCTCACTCGCGTCCTCAGACTCCACAATAACTTGTGCTTGTGCCCTTGGCCTCTGCCATCACTGCATCCTTGGCCTCCACTGTCACTTGTGCTCATGCCCTCGGCCTCTGCCTCACTCAGGCTTGTGCTCTCGGCCTCCAACATCTATCACATTTGTGCCCTTGGCCTCTGCCATCACTCATGCTCGAGCCCATGGCCTCCACCGCCATTCACACTGGTGCCCTCGGCCTCTACCGTCACTCACGCTTGCGCCCTTGGTCTTCGCTGTCCCTTGCATTATGCTCTCGGCCTCCGCTCTCACCATGCCCTTGGCCTCCACCATCACTCACACCCATGCCCTTGGCCTCCGCCTCACTCACTCTCGTGCCCTCAGCCTCCTCTGTCTGTCGCGCTTGTGCCCTCAACCTCTGCCATCCATCATGCTCACGCCCTTGGCCTCCACTGTCATTCACACTGGTGCCCTCGGCTTCCTCCATCCCTCGTGACTGTGCCCTTGGTCTCTATTGTCACCGTGCCCTCGGCTTCCAGTCACTCTCGCTCATGCCCTCAGCCTCTGCCGTAATTCGTGCTCACGCCCTTGGGCTCTACAGTCACTCACACTCACACCCTGATTCTCCACTGTGACACATGCTCGCACCCTCAGCCTCCACTGTCACTTGTACTCATGCCCCCAGTCTCTGCTGCCACTCATGCTCACATCCTCAGCATTCACTGTCACACACTCTCGTGCTCTCAGTCTCTACTCTCACACATGCTCGCATCCTTGGACTCTGCTGTCACTTGTGCTCACACCCTTGGCCTCTGCTGTCACTAGTGCCATGCCCTTAGCCTCTGCTGTCACTTGCATTCATGCCCACGGCCTCCGTTGTCAACTGTGCTTGCACCCTCAGCCTCCACTGTCAATTGCGCTCATGACAACACCCTCTGCGGTCACACACTCTTGTGCCATCAGCCTCTACTGTCACACTCACTTGTACCCTTGGACCTCTCTGTCACACATGATCAAGCCCTCGACTTCTACTGTCACTTGTGTTCACGTCCTTGGCCTCCACTGTCACACACACTTTCATCCTCAGCCTTGGCAGTCACGTGAGCTTGTGCCTTTGGCCTCTGCTATAGCATACACTCGTGCTCTTTGCCTCCATTGTTACACATGTTTGAGACCTCAGTCTCCGCCGTCACTCATGCTCATGCCCTTGACCTCCGCTGTCACTGGTGCTTGTGCCCTTGGCCTCCACTGTCACTAGTGCACTTGTCTTCTGCCTCCGCCATCACTCACACTTGTGTCCTCGGTTTCTGGTGTCACTTGCACTCATGCCCTTGACTTCTGCTGTCACACATGTTTGTGCCCTTGACCTTTGCTGCTAGATGTGCACTTTGGCCTCAACTATCACTTGTGCTCATGCCCTCGGCCTCTGTTGTCACTTACACTCATACCCTTGGATTCTGTATTTTTGCCATTGGCTTCTGCTTTCACACATGCTCATGCCTTCAGTCTCTGCTGTCATTTGTGTTCGTGTCCTTGGCCCCACTGTCACACACACTTGTGCCCTTGGCCTTTGCTGTCAGACACGCATGCACCCTTGGCTTCAACTGTCACGTGTGCTTGTGCCCTCAGCCTCCACTGTCACTGGCACTTGAGTCCTTGGCCTCTGGTGTCACTATGCTCATGAACTTGGTCTTTGTTGTTACACATGCTTACAACCTAGGCCTCTGCTGTCACACGTGCACGTGCCCTTGGCCTCCACTGTCACTTGTACTCATGCCCTTGGCCTCTGCTGTCACTTGCGCTCACAACCTCAGCCTCCACTGTAATATACACTCTCACTTTTGGTCTCTGCTGTCACATATGCTTGCACCGTCAGCCTCCTCTGTCACATACAGTCATACCATTGGACTCCACTGTCACTTGTCTCACATGCTCAGCCTCTGCTATCACTTGTGCTTGTACCCTTGGATTTCGCTGTCACATGCTCATGCTCTCAGTTTCTGCAATCTCTTGCCCTCATGCCCTAGCCTCCTCTGTCACTTGCCCTCACGTCCTAGCACTCCGCTGTCACTTGTGCTCCCGCCCTCAGCCTCTGCTGTGACACATGCTCGCACCCTTGGGCTCCGGTCCCACTTGCTCACACTTGGCCTCTGCTGCCACTTGCACTCGCACCCTCAGCCTATGATGTCACTTGTGCTCATGTCCTCATCCTATGCTGTCACTTGCCTCTGCTGTAACACATGTTCACACCCTCAAAAGCCACTGTCACACATGTGCTCACCCTCAGCCTCTGCTGTCCTATACACTCGAGCCCTTGGCGTCCACTCTCACACACTTTTGCTCCCTTGGCCCTGCTGTCACTTGCGTTCATGCCACTGGATTCTGCTATTAATTGTGCTTGTGCATTCGGCCTCTGCTGTCACACATGCTCTTGCCCTCAGCCTCTGCTGTCACTTGTGCTTGTGCCCTTCGCCCCCACTGTTGCACATGCTTGTGTCTTCGGTCTTTGCTGTCAGACACTCATGCACCCTCGGCCTCAACTGTCACTTGCACTCATGCCCTTGGCCTCCACTCTCACTTGTGCTCATGCACTCAGACTCCGCTTTCACACATGGTTATGCCTTATCCCTCCCCTGTCATTTGTGCTTGTGCCCTCAGCCTCCACTGTCACACATGCCTACCCCCAAACCCCCGCTGTCACACATGCTCATGCCCTTGGTTTCCACTGTCACCTGTGCTCGCACTCTCAACCTTCGCTCTCACACATGCTTGTGACCTTGTCCTCTGCTGTCACTTGTGTTCATGAACTCGGCCTCCACTGTCACTGTGTGCTTGCATCCTTGGTCTCTGCTGTCACTTGTACTCCCACCCTTGGCCTTAGATATCACATGTGCCTCAGATGTCACGATGTTCTCTACTGTCACTTGTGCTTGTACTGTCTGCCTCTGTTGTCACTTGCACTTGTGCCCTTGGCTTCCACTGTCATTTGCACTTATGCCCTTGGCCTCTGCTGTCAGTTGAGTTCACACCCTCAGTCTCCACGGTCACTTGCACTTGAAATCTCACTCTCTACTGTCACACATGCATGTGTCTTTAGCCTTTGCTGTCACACATGCTTGAGACCTTGGCCTCCACCATCAGATACATTTATACCGTAAGCCTCTTCTGTCACACACAACTGCACCCTCAGCCTCTGCTGTCACTTGAGTTCCCGCCTTCAGCCGCCACTGTCACTCACACTTGTGCCTTCAGCTTCCGCTGTTACTTGTGCTCTCGCCCTTGGCATTTGCTGTCACGCATGCTCGTGTCTGAAGTCTATGGTGTTATTTGTACTCACACCTCCAGCCTTTGCTGTAACTTGTGCTCATGTCCATGGCCTTTACTGACGCATATGCTCATGCCCTCTGCCTCCACTGGTCACTTGCACTCATGTTCTTGGCCTCTGTTGTCACTTGTGCTCATGTTCTTGACCTCCGCTGTCACACATGTTCATGGCCTTGGCCTCCACTGTCAGACATGCATATGCCTTCAGCCTCAACTGTCACTTGGGCTTGCACCCTCAGCCTCTGCTGTCATTTGCACTCACACCCTTGGTCTTCACTGTCAAATGCACTCGCACCCTTGTCATCTGCTGTCACTTATACTCGCATCATTGGCCTCTGCTTTCACACATGCTCACACTTTGCCTCTGCTATCACTTGCACTCATGTCCTTGGCCTCCACTGTCACACATATCTGTGCCTTTAGCCTCTGCTGTCACCTGTGTTCACGACCTCAGGCTCTTCTGTCATGACGCTTGCGCCCTAGGCCTTCACTCTCACACACGCTCACAGCCTCGGCCTCTGCTATCACTTGAGCTTGTGCCCTTGGCCTCCACTCTTACACATGCTCCACCCTCAGTCTCCGCTGTAACACACGCTCATGACCTCAGCCTCCGCTGTCACTGTGATCACACCCTAGGCCTCCACTGTCACTTGCGCCGGCACCTCATCTTCCACTGTCATTCACGCTCATGTATTCTGTCTGCACTGTCACACATGCTTGCACCCATGGCCTTCACTGTTACTTGCACTCACATCCTCCACCTCTGCTGTCTCTTGTACTCATGCCCCTGGCATCTGCTGTCATACACGCTTGTGCCCTTGGCCTTTGTTGCCACACATGCTTGCACCCTCAGCATTCAATATCACTTGAACTTGTGCCCTTGGCCTCCGCTGTTACACACGTTTGCCCCTTCGGCCTCTGCTGTCACCTGCACTAGCAAGCTTGGCCTCTGCTGTCGCTTGCGCTCATGACCTCAGCCTCCACTGTCGCTTGTGATCATGCCAGCAAACTCCACTCGCTGTCACTTGCACTCACTCCCTCAGCTTCTGTAGTCGCTTGCACTGGCACCCTCGTCCTCTGCTGTCACTCACACTCGCACTCAAACTGCACTGTCACACATGCTTGCGCCCATGTCTTCTGCTGTCACTTGTGCGCCCACCCTCAGCATCTACTGTCATTTGTGCTCGCACCCTTGGCCTCACTGCTACACACATTTGCACCCTCTGCCTCCACTGTCACTTGTGCTCATGTTTTTGGCCTCTACTTTCACTTAAGCTCGCACCCTGATCCTCTGCTGTCTCTTGCACTCATGCCCTCCCACTTTGCTGTCACACATGCTTGCATCCTTGGCCTCTGCTGTCACTTGTACTTGTGCCCACAGCCGCCACTGTCAGTTGTGCTCACTCCCTTGGCCTCCACTGTCACTTGCACTCGCGACCTGGCCCTCCATTGTAACACATGCTTGTGCCCTCAGTCTCAGGTGTCACACATGCTCACGCCCTCAGTCTCCTCTTTCTCACCCGATCGTGCCCTTGGCCTGTGCTGTCACTTGCACTCATGCCCTTGGCTTCCAGTGTTACACATGCTTGCACCCTCTGCCTGTGCTGCCACTTGTGCTCACACCCTCGGCCTCTGCTGTCACTGGCACCACTGGTCTGCTCACACCCTTGGCCTCCACTGTCACACACATTCACAAACTCGAGCTCCTCTGCCACTTGTGCTTGTGCCCTCAGCCTCTGCTGTCACTTGCACGCGCGCCTTCAGTCCTCACTATCACATATGCTTGCATCCTTAGCCTCCACTGTCACATATGCTAGAACCCTCGGACTCTGCTCTCACTTGTGCTTGCACCCTTGGCCTCTGCTGTCACTTGCTCTTGCCACCTTGGCCTCCACTGTCACACATGCTCACACCTTGGCCTTTGCTGTCACACATGCTCACACCTTTGGCCTCTGCTGTCACAGACATTTGCAACCTCGGCCTCTGCTGTCACATACGCTCATGCCCACAGCCTCCTCTGTCACACATAATCACACCATCAAACTTCTCTGTCACTTGAACTCACACCCCTGGCCTCTACTATCATTTGCACTCCTACCTTGGCCTCTGCTGTCACTTGCGCTCATGCCATCGAACTCTGCTATCATTCGTACCACACCCTTGGCCTCTGCTGCCACTTGCACTTGTGCCCATGTCATCCGCTGTAACACATGCTCATGCCCTTGGCCTCCACTGCCATTTGTGCTCACGTTCTTGGCCTATGCTGCCACTTGTACTTGCGACCACAGCCTCTGCTGTAACACATCCTTGCACCCTCCACCTCTGCTGTCACTGGCACTTGTGCCCTTGGTCTCTGCTGTCACACTCGCTTGTGCTCTCCGTCTCCACTGTCACTTGCGCTCTTCCCCATGGCTCTACTGTAGCACACATTCATACCCTCAGCCTCTGCTATCACACATGCTTGTGCCCTCAGCCTCCATTCTCACACATGCTTGCCCCCTCAACCTCTGCTCTCACACACATTCGTGTCCTTGGCCTCCACTGTCACTCACTTTCATGCCATTGGACTGTGCTGTAAATTGCACTCAGGCATTCAGCCTCCACTGTCACACATGCTTGCCCCCTCAGTCACTACTCTCACTTGCACTCACGTCCTCAGCTTCTGCTGTCACTTGTGCTCACACCCTTGGTCTCCACTCTTACTTGCGCTCATGCACTCAACCTCTGCTTTCACACATGATCACACCTTATCCCTCTGTGTCACTTGCGCTCATGCCATTGGTTTCCACTGTCACACATTTTCATGCCCTCAGCTTCTGCTATATCACCCAGTAGTCACCTCATCCCCTACTGTCACACAAGCTTGCGCCCTTGGTTTCTGCTGTCACTTGTGCTTGCACCCTCAGCATTCACTCTCACGCGCTCATGACCCCAGACTCTGCTGTCACTTGCATTCACAACCTCGGCCTCTGCTGTCACTTGCGCTCACACCCTCAATCTATACTGTCACTTGTCTCATGCCCTCAGCCTCGGATGTCACACACTCTCATGCCGTGGGCCTCCGCTGTCACTGCACTCATGCCCTAGGCCTCCGCTGACAACTGTCCTTGCAATCTTGCCCTCTGCTTTCACACACGCTTGTGCCCTCAATATTCACTGTCACACACGCTCGAGACCTCAACCTCCATTGTCACGCATGTTTGTGCCACAGACCTTCTCTGTCACACACAACCGCACCCTTGGCGTTTGCCGTCCCTTGTGCTTGTGCCCTCAGCCTCTGCTGTCACACACACTCATGCCCTCGGCCTCCACTATCATTTGTGTTCACGCCTTCGGCCTTAGCTGTAACTTGTGCTCGCACCTTTGGCCTTCGCTGTCACACATGCTCATGTCCTCGACCTCCGCTGTCACTTGCACTCATGCCCTCGGCCTATGCTGTCACTTGTGATTGCGTCCACGACCTCCAATGTCACACACACTCATGCCCTCGGCCTTCACTATCACACTTGCTCACGCCCTGGGCCTCTGCGGACACACACTCATGCCTTTGGCTCCATTGTCACTTGTGATTGTGCCTTTGGCCACCACTCTTATACACACTAGCTCCCTTGGCCTCTGCTGTCACACACACTCGTGGCCTCAGCCTTCACTGTCACTTGCACTCATGCCCTCGGTCTCCATTGTCACACACTCCCATGCTCTCAGCTTCTGCTGTCACTCACGCTCATGTCCGCGGCATCCACTGTCACACGTGCTCGCACACTCGGCTTCCACTGTCACTGGTGTTCACACCCGCAGCCTCCACTGTCTCGTGCACTTGCACTCTCAGCCTCCGCTGTCACCTGCGTCTGCGCTCTGTCTTCGCTGTCACTCATGCTCACACACTTGGCTTCTACTGTCACTTGTGCTCTTGCTGTCAGCCTCTGCTGTCACACATGCTTGAGCCTTCTGCTGTTGCTGTCATACATGATGGCGCCAGCGAACTCCGCTATCACTCGCGTTTGCCCCCTCAGCCTCCACTATCCTGTCCACTCGTGCTCTCAGCTTCCACCGTCACTTGCACTCACGCCCTTAGCCTTAGCTGTCATTTGTGCTCATGCCCTGGGCGTCGGCTGTCACAAATGCTCACGTCCTCAGCCTCCACTCTCATTTGCGCTCATGCCCTCGGCCTATGCTGCCACTTGTACTTGTGTCCACGACCTCCACTGTCACACACGCTTGTGCCCTCAGCCTTTGCTATCACACATGCTCACAACCTCAGCCTCCACTGCCACACACACTAGTGCCTTCAGCTGTCACTTGTGCTCATGCCCTTGGCCACTGCTCTTATACATGCTCGTACCCTCGGCCTCTGCTGTCACACACTGTCATGCCCTCAGCCTCACTGTCACTCATGCTCACATCCTTGGCATTCACTGTCACACACACTCACGGCCTCGGCCTCTACTCTCACACATGCTCACACCTTGGCCTCCGCCGTCACTTGCATTCATTCCCTCGGCCTCCACTACCACATGCATTCACACCCTTGGCTTCCACGGTCACTTGTGATCGCACCCTCGGTCTCTGCTGTCAGTTGTGCTGGCGCCCTCGTCCTCTCTTGTCACTCATGCTCATGTACTTGACCTGCACTGTCACATGCACTCTTGCCCACAGCCTCGGCTGTCACTTGCTCTCACATCTCTGCCTTCACTGTCACGTGTGCTCATGCCCTCTCTCTTTGCTGTCATACAAGCTTGCACCCTTGGCTTCTACTGTCACTTGTGCTGTTACCATCAGCCTCTGCTGTCACACGTGCTCGAGCCTTCTGCCTCTGCTGTCATACATGATGGTGCCATTGGACTCCACTGTCACTTGCACCTGCACCCTTGGCTTCTGCTGTTACTTGGGCTCGTGCCCTTGGCAGCCCCTGTCACCTGCACTCATGCCCTTGGGCTCTGCTGTCATACATGCTTGCACTCTCGGCCTCTGCTGTCACACATGCACATGCCCTCTGCCTCCACTATCACTTGCGCTTGTGCTTTTAGCCTCTGCTGTCACTTGTATCCATGTCCTCAGCCTCTGCTATCACACACGCTCACACCCTCAGGCCCCAAGATCACACACGTGTGCACCCTCGGTCTTGCTGTCACTTGGCCTTCTCTTTCACTTACACCCCATTGCTCCACTGTCTCTTGTGTTCATGCCCTCCCTCCTCGCTGTCGCACACACCCGTGCCCTCGGCCTGCGCAGTCACTTGTGCTCATGTCCTTGGCCTCTACTGTCACACACACTCGTGCCCTAGGCCTCTGCTGCCATTCACGTTTGTGTCCTTGGCATCCACTGCCACACACGCTTGCGCCTTCAGCTTCCACTCTCAAGCATGTTCTCACCCTTGGCCTCCACTGTCACTTGTGCTCACGCCCTCGGCCTCCAGTGTCACTTGCATTTGTGCCCTTGGGCTCCACTGTCGCTTGTGCTTATGCCCTCCACCTCCACTGTCAATTGTGTTCTCTGCTGTCACACACACTCATGCCCTCAGCTTCTATTGACACTTGTGCTCTCAATGTAGGCCTCTGCTGTCACACATGCTCGAGCCCTCAGCCTCTGCTGTCACATGCGATGGCACCATCAGACATTATTGTCACTTGCACTCATGCCCTCAACCTCTCTTATCCCTTGCATTCACGCACTTGGTCCCCGCTGTCACTTGTGCTCACACCCTGGTGCTCTACTGTCATACACGCTCCTGCCCCTGGCCTCCACAGTCACACATGCACGTGCACTCTGCCTCCACTATCATTTGTGCTCGAGCCCTTAGCCTCTGCTGTCACTTGCGCTCATGCTCTCAGCCTCTGTCACACAAACTCGTGCCCTCGGGTTCTTCTGTCACACTCAGCTTTGTGCCACTTGTGCTCGTGCCGTTGGCCTCTGCTGTCACACGCGTTCACGTCCTCTACCTCTACCTCTACTGTCACTCACTTTCGTGCCCTCTGCATCCACTGTCACACACACTCATGGCCTCGGCCTCCACTCTCAAACACGCTCCCACCTTTCGGCTCCGTTGTCACTTGTGCTCACACCCTCAGCCTCCACTGTCACTTGCGTTCATGCCCTTGGCCTCCGGTGTCACATGTGATCATGCCCTCAGACTCTGCTGTCACTTGTGCTTGTGCCCTAATCCTCTGCTGTCACCCACGCTTGCATGCTCGGCCTGCGCTGTCACACATGCCTCTGCTGTGCTCGCACCTTCCACCTCCACTGTCAGTTGCACTCATGGCCTCGGCCTCTGCTCTCACACATGCGCATGCCCTCAGCTTCTTCTGTCACTTGTGCTCTTGACATCGACCTCCTTTGTCACACACACTTGAGTCCTTGGCCCCCGCTGTCACATACTATGATGGCATCGGACATTGCCGTCACTTGCACTTGCGCCCTTGGCCTCTGTGATCACGTGCTTTTGTATATTTGGGCCCTGCTGCCACTTGTGCTCCAACCCTCGTGCTCCACTGTCACACACGATCTCACCCTTGGCCTTGCGCCACTTGTGCTCATGCCCTCAATCTCCGTTGTCACTTGTACTCACACTCTCAGCCTCTGCTGTCATTTGTGCTTGCGCCCTTGGCCTCTGCCGTCACATGAGCTTGCGCCCTTGGTCTTTGCTGTTACCCACATTTGTGCCCTCAGCTTCTGCTGTCATTTGTGCTCACGTCCTTCACCTTTGCTTCTACTTGCACTCATGCCCCAGTCCTTCACTGTCTCGTGGCTCATGCCCTCCGCCTTTGCTGTCACACACACTTGTACCCTCATCCTCCACTGTCACTTGTGCTCACACACTCAACCTCCACTGCCACACACCCTCATGCTTTTGGCCTCCACTGTCACTTGCACTTGTGCCCTCAACCTCCACTGTCACTAGCACCCCATGCTCTTGATCTCTGCTGTCACTTACACTGGTGCACACGGCATCTAGTATAACTTGCACACACAACCTTGCTCTCTACTGTCACACATGCTCATGTGCTTGGCCTTCTCTGTCACACAGGATCACAACTTCGGCCTTTGCTGTCACTTGCACTCGCCCCCTTAGCCTCTGTTGTCACACATGCTTATGCCCTTCACCTGTGCCGTCACTTGTCCTCATTACCTTGGCCTCCACTGTCACTTGGGCTTGCACCCTTGGCTTCTGCTGTCACACAGGTTTGTGAACTCAGCCTTTGCTGTCACCTGTGCTCATATCCTCAGCCTCCGCTGTCACACATGCTCTCGCCCTCGGCCCCCACTGCCAATTTTGCTCATGCCTTTGGCCTCTGCTGTCACTGTACATGTGCCCTCAGCCTCTGCTGTCACACAGGCTCGCGTCCTTGGCCTTCACTGCCATACATGCTCGTGCTCTCGGCATCCTCTGTTACCTGCTCTCGTGCCCAAGGGCTCCACTGTTACCCACATCTGTGACCTTGGCCTTCCCTGTCACTTGTGCTCATGGACTTGGCCTCTGCTGTCACTTGCACTCGCCCTCTTGGCTTCTGCTTTCTCTTGCGCTCACACTGTCACTCTTTGCAGTCACACATGCTTGAGCCCTTGGCCTCCACTATAACTGGCACTCACTGACTTGGCCTCCATGATCACTTGTGCTTGCACACTCAGCCTCTGCTGCCACACATGCTCACACCCGCAATATCTGCTGTCACTTGCACTTGCCACCTCAACCTCTGCTCATTTGCCCTCACGCCCTTGGTCTCTGGTGCCGCTTGCACTCACACCAATGGCCTGCACTGTTAATTTCACTCACGCCCCTGGCCTCCACTGTCACTTGCGCTCATGACCTCCCCTTCCACTGTCATGCACACTCACACCATCAGTCTCCAGTATCACACACGCTTGTATCCTTGGCATCCAGCTGTCACACGTGCTCATGCCCTCAGCCTCCTCTGTCACACACAATAGTGTCCTTGGCCTCCGCTGTCACTTAAGCTTGTGCCCTTGGCATCTGCTGTCACACACGCTCACATTTTAGGTTTATGCTGTCATTTGCACTTTTGCCCTCGGCCTCTGCTTCACACACACTTGTGGCCTCAGCCTTTGCTGTAACAAATGTTCATGAACTTGGCCTCCATTATCACTTATGCACTTATATTTGCAACCTTGGTCTTCACTGTTCTTGGCCTCTGCTGTTACTTGTGCTCCAGACTTTGGCCTCCGCTGCCACACAGGCTTGTGCACTCAGCCTCTGCTGTTACTTGTGCTCACAACCTTGGCCTCCACAGACAAACAAGCTCACGTCCTTGTTCTCCACTGTCAGACATGCCTGTGGCCTCAACCTCTGCTGTCCCAGACACTCGCACACATGGCCTTCATAGTCACACACGCTCATGCCCTTAACCTCTTCTGTCACACAGAATTGCACCATTGGACTCTGCTGTCACTTGCATTCACACCCTCAGCCACTGATTCACTTGTGCTCACGTCTTGGACTCCATTGTCACACGTTTGTGCCCTTGTCCTCTGCTGGCACACAAGTGCACACTGTTGGCTTCCACTATCACTTGCGTTCATGCTCTCAGCCTCCACTGTCACACATACTTGCACTCTTGGGCTCTGCTGTCACACACACTTGCACCCTTGTACTCCACTGCCGTTTGTGCTCTCACCCTCTGCCTTCGCTGTCACTTGTGCTGTGCCCTCGGCCTCTGCTATCACTTGCGCTCATGCCCTCAACCTCTGGTGTCACACACAGTAGTGCTGTCTGCCTTTGCTGTCACACACATCCATGACCTCGGCCTCCCCATCACGCACGATCGTGCCCATGTCCTACACTCACTAGCACTTGCACTCGCACCCTTGGCCTCTGCTGTTACTTGTGCTCTCACCCTTGGTCTTTGCTGTCATACATGTTTGTTAACTCAGCCTCTGCTGTCACTTGTGCTTGCACCCTTGGCCTCTGCTGTCACATATACTTGTGGCCTTGGCCTCCGCTGTTACATACACTTGCACTCTGGCCTTCGCTGTCATGTGTGCTCATGCTCTTGGCCTTAGTTGTCATGTACACTCATGTCCTTGGCCTTCACTGTCACACACACTCACACCCTTGCCCTCCTCTATTACACACGCTCGTGCCCTTGGCCTCTGCTGTCACAGACACTCAAGACCTCGGCCTCTGTTGCCACACACGCTCACCCTCTAGGCATCCTCTATCACACACAATTGTGCCTTTGGCCTCTGCTGTCACTTGTGCTCATGCCCTCGGCCTCCAGTGTCACACACGCTCACACCCTGAGCCTCTGCTGCCACTTGCTCTCGCGCCCTTAGCTTCTGCACTCACACATGTTTGTACCCTTGGACTCCACTGCCTCTTGCACTCATGCACTCAGCTTCTGTGATCACTTGCGCTCATGCCTTCAGCTTCCCCTGTCACTTGTGTTTGCACCCGCAGCTTCTGCTGTCACTTGTGCTGGTGCCCTCATCCTCTGGTGTCCCTCACACTCGTGCCCTCAGGTTTCGCTGTCACACAAACTCATGCCCTTGGTCTCCCCTGCCACTTGTGGCTGGGCGCTTGGGCTCCACTGTCAGCTGCTCTCCTGCCCTCAGTCTTCACTGTCACTGCACCCTTGCACCCTTGACCTCTGCTGTCGCATACACGTGTCCTCGGCCTTTGCTGTCATACACGCTCACACACGTGGCATTCGCTGTCACTTGCACTGGCACGCTCGGCCTCCACTCTCACACATGTTTCTGCCCTCTGCCTCCGCTACCACTTGCGCTCTCACCCTTGGCCTCCACTGTCACTTGCACTCGTGCTCTTGGCCTCCGTTTTCTCTTGTGCTCACACCCTCGTCCTTCGCTCTCACACATGCTCAAGCCCCTGGCCTCACTGTCACTTGTGCTCATGCAATCGGCCTCTGCTGTCATTTGCCCTCATGCCCTTGGTTTCTGCTGTCACTTGCACTCACACCAGCAGCCTCCGCTGTCACTTACGCTCTCAGCCTTGCCCTCTGCTGTCACACATGCTCCTGCCCTCCGTCTCCAGTGTCACACATGCTTGTGCCCTCAGCCTCCGCTGTCACACAGGCTCATGCCCTTAGCCTCTGCTGTCACTTGTGCTTGTGCCCTCAACCTCCATCGTCACTTACCCTCGCACTACTGGTCTCTGTTTTCACTAGTGTTCACACCCATGGCCTCTGCTGTCAATGTGTTTGCAACCTTGGTCTTCACTGTCACATGTGCTCATGACCTCGTCCTCCACTGTCACACATGCTTGCAACCTTGGCTTCTGGTATCACACACGCTCGTGCCCTTGGCCTCCTTTGTCACATACAATTGTGCCCTCGACTTCCACTGTCACTTGTACTTGTGCCCTTGGCCTTCACTGCCACATATGCTTGCGCCTTCAGCCTACGGTGTGACTGCTTGTGCCCTTGGCCTTTGCTGTTACTTGCGCTCATGCCCTCAGCCTCCCCTGTCAAATATGTTCAAGAACTCAGCCTCTATTGTCACTTACGCTTGTGCCTTTGACCTTGGCTATCACTTGCGCTCATGCCCTTGTCCTCTGCTGTCACATAAGCTTGTGTCCTCAGCCTCTGCTGTCATTTGCCCTTGTGCCTTTGGCCTCTGCTGTCACTGGTGCTCACAACCTTGGCCTCAGTGGTCACACACACTTGCGCTCTCATCCTCTGCTGTCACACACGCTTGTGCTGTTGGTTGTCACTGTCACAGACTTCACACCCTTGGCCTTTGCTGTCACACATGCCCGTGGTCTCCTCCATCACACACAATTGCACCATTGGACTCTGCTGTCACTTACACTCATGCCCTTAGCCTCTGCTATCACTTGCGCTTGAGCCCTTGGCTCTCACTGTCACTTGTGCTTGCATCCTTGGACTCCGTTGTCACACATACTCGTGCCTTCGTCCTCTGCTGTCACAATGCTCGTGCCCACAGCCTCCACTATCACTTGCACTTGTTCCCTCAGCTTCTGCTTTTATTTGCGCTAAAGCCCTCAGCCTCCACTGTCACACATGCTCGTGCCCTTGGGCTCTGCTGTCACACATGCTTGCACCCGCATACTCCACTGCCACTTGCACGCACATCCTCTGCCTCCACCGTCACTTGAGCTTGTGCCCTCAGCCTCTGCAGTCACTTGCCCTCTCGCACCATCGGCCTCTGCTGTCACACACAGTCATGCCCTCAGCCTCCACTGTCACATGTGCTCATGCCCTTGGCCTCAGCTGTCACTTGCGCTCGTGCCCTCAGTCTCTGCTGTCTCTTGCATGCACACCTTTGCCCTCCACTGTCACACAGGCTCATGCCCTCAGCCTCCACTGTCTCTTGCACTCTCACATTCAGACTCTGCGGTCACTTGGGCTTGCACCCTCAGCCTCAGCTGTCACAGACACTCATGCCCTTTGTCTCTGCTGTCACTGGCACTTGTGCTCTCAACCTCTGCTGTCACTTCTCTCATGCCCTTGGTCTCCACTGTCACTTGCATTTGCACTCACGGCCTCTGTTGTCAATTGCGTTCACACCCTCGTCCTCCACTGTCACTCGAGCTTGTGACCTCACCCTCCGCTATCACACATGCTTGCACCTTTGGCCCCCACTGTGACACACGCTCGTGCGCTCAGGCTCTGTTATCACTTGAACTCACACCCTCGGCCTCTGTTGTCACTTGTGCTCATGCCCTCAGCTTCCACTGTCACGGGCACTTGCACCCTTGGCCTTGGCTGTCACTTGTGGTCCTGCCCTCAGTTTCCACTGTCACATACTCTTGCATCCTCAGCCTTCACTGTCACACACTCACACCCTTGGCTTTTGCTGTCACACATGCTCAGGCCCTCGGCATGTGCTGTCACTTGAGCTCGTACCCTCAGCTTCTGCTGTTACACACGTCTGAGCCCTTGGCCCTTACTGTCACTTGCACTCACGCCCTTGGCCTCTGCTGTCGTGCGTTCATGTCTTCACCCTTTGCTGTCACACACTCTCATGTCCTCGGCCTCCACTGTCATTTGCGCTGGCATGCTCGGCCTCTGTGGTCACACATGCGCATGCCCTTTTCCTCTATTTTCACTTGCGTTTGCACCTTCAGTTTCCCCTGTCACTTGCCATAGCACCCTCATTCTCTGCTGTCACTTGACTCCGCTTCAGTTGTGCTCGCGACCTTGCCCTTCACTGTCACTTGCGCTCACACCCTTGACCTCCACTTTCACTTGCCCCAGCACCCTTGTTCTCTGCTTCCACTTGAGCTCATGCCCAAGGCCTCTGCTTCAATTGCACTCTTGACTTCGCCCTTCGCTGTCACATGCACTTACACCCTCCGCCTCTGGTGTCACCCAGGCTAGTGCCCTTGGCCTTTGGTGTCACACATGCTCGAGCCCTGGGTATCCTCTGTCACATGTGATCACACCCTTGGCCGTCACTGTCACTTGCGCTCATGCCCTTGGCCTCCACGCTCACTTTGCACTTGTGCCTTCAGCCTCCACTGTCACACACGCTTGTGCTCTTGGCCTCTGCGGTTACACGTGCTAGCGTCCTCCACCTCTGCTATCACTTGTGCTCGCACCCTTGACCTCTGCTGTCACTTGCGCTCATGCCCTCAGCATTTGCTGTCACACACACCCCTGCCCTCAGGCTCTTCTGTCACACACGCTTGCACCCTCAGCCTCCATTGTCGCTTGTGCTTGTGCCCTCGGCCTCTGCTGTCACTTGCCCTCATGCCCTCAGTCTCCATTGTCACTTGCACTCAAGCACACGGCCTCCACTGTCAATCGTGTTCACATCCATGGCTTCTGCCGTCTCTTGTGCTCAAGACCTTGACCTCCACTGTCACCTGTGCTCATGTCCTGGGCTTTTGCTGTCACACGTGCTCATGCCCTTGGCCTCCTCTGCTACACATGCTCATGTCCTCAGCCTCCAGTGTCACTTGCACTTGTGCTCTTGGTCAGTGCTGTCACTTGTGCTTGTGCCCTCGGCCTCTGCTGTCACTTGCTCTTGTGCCCTCGGCCTCTGCTGTCACTTGCCCTCATGCCCTCAGTCTCCATTGTCACTTGCACTCAAGCACACGGCCTCCACTGTCAATCGTGTTCACATCCATGGCTTCTGCCGTCTCTTGTGCTCATGACCTTGACCTCCACTGTCACCTGTGCTCATGTCCTGGGCTTTTGCTGTCACACGTGCTCATGCCCTTGGCCTCCTCTGCTACACATGCTCATGTCCTCAGCCTCCACTGTCACTTGCACTCATGCCCTTGGCCTCTGCTGTCACACACACACATGGCCTCAGCCTACGCTATCGCTTACACTTGTGCCCTTAGCTTCTGTTGTCACTTGTGCTCATGTCCTTGGCCTCTGCTGTCACTTGTGCTTGTGCCCTCAGCTTCTGCTGTTACTTGCCCTCACGCCCTCGGTCTCTGCTGTCACTTGTCCTCAAGTCCACGACCTCTGCTGTCAATTGTGTTCATGCCCACAACCATCACTGTCACTAGCACTTGTAACCTTGCCCTTCACTGTCACACACACTCAGGACCTAGTCCTCCACTGTCACACACACTCATGTCCTCGGCTCCACTGTCACTTGTGTTTGTGCCCGCAAACTCTGCTGTCACTTGCACTTGCACCCTGTCTCCGCGGTCACTTGCACTCAAGCCCATGGCCTCTGCTGTCAATTGCGTTCATTCCCATAGCCCCTACTGTCACTTGCACTCGTGACTTCGCCCTCCACTGTCACACATGCTTGCGCCCTCATCCTCTGCTGTCACACACACTCATGCCCTAGGCCTATGCTGTCACTTGCGCTTGCATCCTTGGCCTTCACTGGCATTTGCACTCGCATCTTTGGCCTCCGCTGTCACTTGACCTCATGCCCTTGGCCTTTGATGTCACTTGCATCCCGCTGTCACTTGACCTCATGCCCTTGGCTTTCTCCGTCACACATACTCATGGCCTCGGCCTCCACTGTCACACACACTTGTGTCCTCGTCTTCTGCTATCACTGGTACTCCTGCCCCTGGCCACCACTGCTACTTGCTCATGCACCTTTGGCCTCTGCTCTCACACATGCTCGTGTTCCCTACCTCTGTTGTCGCACATGCTTGTGCCCTCAGCCTCCACTGTCACTTGTACTTGCAGTCTCAGTCTCTGATGTTACTTGTGTTTACATATTTGGCCTCTGCTGTCACACATGCTACCACCCTTGGCCTCCACTCTCACACACACTCAAGCCCCCAGCCTCAGCTATCACTTGTGCTTGTGACCTCAGTCTCCACTGTCACACATGTTTGTGCCCTTGACCTCTGCTGTCATTTGTACTCAAGCCCTTGGCCTTCGCCAACACTTGTGCACACAACCTTGGCCTCCAACAACAGCTGTGCATGTGCCCTTGGCCTCTGCAGACACCTGCATGCATGGCCAAACCCTTAGCTGATGCCCATGCCTGCCCTCAGCCTCTGCCAATGCCTGCATGCATGCCCTTGGCCTCTGCCGATGCCCGTGCTTGTGCCCTCACCCCCTACCAACACCCATGTGTGCGCCCTCTACTCTTGCCATCACCTGCATCGGCAGCTTTGGCCACCACCCACAGATGTGCGCAAGGACTTGGCCTCCGCTGACACTGGGCCTATGCCCTCCAATTCTACCGATGTCCACACACGTGCCCTCCATCTCCATGGACGCCCGCCCTTGTGCCCTTGGAGGTGGAGGGCACACATGTGGGTGTGGATGGAGGCCAAGAGCATGCACTTGGGTGTCAGTAGAGGCTGAGGCCATGTGTGCAGGTACTGGTAGAGTCCTAGGTCCTGTGCGTGTGTGTTGGTGTAGGCCGATGGCACATGCACGGGAGTCGGTGGAGGTTGAGGGCACACATGCAATTGTGGACTGAGGTCTAGGGAGTATGTACCATTGTCCTTAGGGTCATGTGTCAGTGGAGGCCCAAGGCACAAAGGCGGGCATCGGCAGAGGCTGAGGGCACGCATACAGAAGTCAGTGGAGTCTGAGGGTGTGCACTTGGGTGACAGTGGAGGCAGAGAATGCACACATGGACACTGGCAGAGGCCAAGGGAGAGAGCGTGAGCATCACTAGAGGCCAAGGGCATTTGTGTGGGAATAGGCAGGGACAAAGGGCATACACACAGTTGTCTGTGGGAGCTGAGGCAGAGAGCATACGCATCAGTGGGGGCAGAGGGCCCGTGTGCAGGCATCAGTGAAGGCTGAGGTCACGCACACAGGCATTGGCAGAGGCCGAGGATGCACATGCAGGCACACGGAAGTCAGCGGAGGCCGAGGGTGTGTGTGCAGGCATCAGTGGGGACTGAGGGCATGCATACAGGTGTCAACAGGAGCCGAGGCAGCAGAAGCGGACATTGGTGGGGGCAGAGGGAGTGCATGCAGGTGTCGGTGGAGGCTGAGGGTGCAGATGCAGGCATCTGTGGAGGCCGAGAGCATGGAAGTGGATGTTGGTAGATGCCGAGGGTGAACAAACAATTGTGGGCTGAGGCTGAAGGTGCGTGAGCAATTGTCCTGGAGTCTGAGGGCGTGCTTTCAAGTGTTGGTGGAGGCTGAGGTTGTGCATGTGGATGTCAGCAGAGTCTGAGGGTGCAAGTGTGGGCATTGGCAGAGGAGGTAGGCACGCACCCTGGTGTCAACAATGGACAAGTTCCTGAACATGGGCGCCAGCGGAGGCTGAGGCCGCATGTGCATGTGTGGTAGAAGGCTGAGGGAGCACACATGGGCTTTGGCAGGTGCCGAAAGGATGCACACTGCCGTCAGTGGAGGTCAAGGGTACATGTGTGGTCATCGGCAGAAGCAGAGGGTGCACACGTGGGCATCAATGGAGGCTGAGGGTGAGCGCGCAGGTGCAGCTGGAAGCTGAGGCTGCACACATGGGCACAGCGGAGGCCAAGGGCATGAGCACAGGAGTCAGTAGAGGCGAAGGGCATGCATGAGGATACTGACAGAAGACGAGGCCACACATGTGGTTGTTGGCGGAAAGCAAGGTTGTGCATGGTTGTTGGTGGAAGTAGAGGCTATGAGCATTGGTGGAGGTGGAGGGTGTGCATGCAGGTATTGGCGAAGGCAGATGGCACTCACATGGTCATTGGCAGAGGCACAGAGCATGCCAGTGGGTGTCAGCAGAGGCTGAAGGTGTGCACACATGTGATGGTGGACACAAAAGGCATGTATGTGGATGTTGGTGGATGCCAAGGTCGTGTGCATGGGTTTCAGTGGAAGCAGAGGGTATGCAAGTGGGCATTTGTGGAGGCCAAGGGCATGTGCAACATTGGAGGACAAGGACGAGTACACTGGCATTGGTGGATGCTGAGGGCACATGCATGGTCTTCAGCGGGGGCAGAGGGCATGTGCATGGGCACCTACAGAGGCCAAGGACACACTCGTGGGTGTTGAAAGAGGCCAAGGGCATGCGTGTGTGCATGGCAGAGGCCAATGGCACAGGCATCAGCAGAGACCAAAGGCACACAGGCTTTGACAGCGGCTAAGGTTGCATGCATGGGCATCACTGGTGGTTGTGGGCGCACACTCGGGTGTTGGTGGAGGCAGAGGGTACGTACATAGGCTTTGTTGGAGTTGAGAGTGTAAACATGAGAATCATCAGAGGCTTTGGCCATGCACGTAGGCATTGGTGGTGGCCAAGGTCACACTTGCAAGTGTCGGCAAAGGCAGAGACCACACATGCAGGTGATGGCAGAGACTAAGGGTGCGAGTGCAGGTGTCAGTGGAGACCACAGTGGTGCCCGCATGTGTTGGCAGAGGTCGAAGACTTGTGCACTTTTGTGGGTGGTGGCCAAGGCCACCTGTGCTGGCCTCAGCTGAGGCCAAGGGCACATGCACGGGTGTTAGAGGAGAATAAGGATGTGAGCGTGGGTGTTGACTGAGGTATTGGCCGCTCATGTGAGCATCTATGGAGGTCAAGAGCACATGCTCAGTTGTCAGAGGAGGCCAAGACCATATGTGTGGGTGTTGGCAGAGTCCAAGGGTGCGAGTGTGGGTCTCAGGGCACAGGCATGGTTGTTGGCAGAGGTCAAGAGCATGAGCACAGGCATTGGAGGAGGGATTGGCCACACGTGGGTGTCAGCAAAGAACAGGTGTCAGTGGAGGCCAAGGCCACCCACGTGTGGGTTGGTGGAGGCAAAGGTCACAAGTGCAGGTGTCAGAGGAGGCCAAAGTTGCACACTTGGGTGTCGGTAGAGGTCGAGGACACATGCATGGGCATTGGTGGAAGCCAAGAATGCATGCTGGCATTGGCACAGGCCAAGGGATCATGCTTGGGCTTTGGTGGAGTCCTAGGGCCCTCACGTGGGCTTCAGTGGAGATATTGGTCACGTTCACAGTTGAACATGGAGGTCAAGGGCCTATACCTGGGCATTGGTGGAGGCTGAGTGCATGCACACGGGCATTGGTGGAGATAGAGGGCATAAGCATAGATGTCAGCAGAGGCAGACAGCATGCATTCAGGCATTGGTGAATGAGGAGGGTGCATGGGTGGTGATGGAGGCTGAGAATGCATGTCCAGACATAGGCAGAAGCCAAGGACATGCGTACTATCATTGGTGGAGGTCAGAAGCAATGTGCTAGCATCGAGGGAGACTAAGGGTGTGCATGCGGGTGTTGATGGAGGCTGAGGGTGCATTTGCGGTTGTCAGCAGAGGTTGAGGGTGCAATCGCAGGAGACGGTAGAGGCCCAGGGAGTGTGTGTGGGTGTCAACAGAGGCCAAGGGCATGTGTGCATTTGTGGGCAGGGGTCAAGAGCTTATGCGTGGGCACTGGCGGAGGTCAAAAGTGCACATGTGGGCTTTGACCGAGGGCAAGGGCACATGTGCAGGCATTGTCGGAAGCTGAGGTCATGCAAGTGGATGTTAGCAGAGTTCTAGGGTGTGCACGTGAATGTCAGTGGAGGTCAAGGGTGCACACTTGGGTGGCAGTGGAGTCCGAGGGTGCATGCATGGGCTTTGGCAGAGGTCAAGGGCGTGCATGCAGGCACCGATGGAAATCG
This sequence comes from Cephalopachus bancanus, assembly GCA_027257055.1. Taxonomy (NCBI): domain Eukaryota; kingdom Metazoa; phylum Chordata; class Mammalia; order Primates; family Tarsiidae; genus Cephalopachus; species Cephalopachus bancanus. The sequence goes on from JAPVLO010000180.1 coordinate 2,951,491, forward strand.
AGGGTGTGTGCGTGGGTGTCAGCAGATGAGGGAGTGCACATGCGGGTGTTGGTGGAGGACTAGGCGTGTGTGTGTGTGTGTGTGTGTGTGTGTGTGTATGTGAGTGTGTGTGAGCAGAGGGTGATGCCACATGCACTGGTATTGGTGGATACCGTGGGCACGCGCACAGCATCGAAGGAGGCTGAGGGCTTGCACATGGGTGATGCTGGAGTCCGAGGGCATGTGTGATGGTGTCAGCAGAAGCCGAAGGCATGAGCGAGGGTGTTGGTGGATGCAGAGGGCACTCGTGTGGGCTTTGGCAGAAGCCGAGGGCGAGCATGTGGGCATCAATGGAAGCGGAGGGTGCTCATGCATATTTCAGTGGCGGCAGAGGGCACGTGCGTGGGTGGTGGCAGAGACTGAGGGCATGTGCATAGGCTCCAGAGGAGGCCAAGGGTGCACGTGTGGGCATCGGTAGAGGCTGAGTGTACATGTGTGGGAACCAGTGGAGGCTGAGGGCACAGATGCGACTGTCGGTAGAGGACAGGCTGCATATGCAGGTGATGGCAGGGGCAGAGGGCGCACACGCAGGTGTCAGCGAAGGCCAAGGCTGTGCACACAGGCATCAGTGGAAGAAGAGGGTGCACACACAGGTGTTGGCAGAGGTGGAGGGTGTGCATGTGGGCATCAGTGGAGGCCAAGGGCATGCACACCAGCATCGGAGGCGTCTAAAGGGATGCACGTGAACATTGGCTAAGTCCAAGGGCACACACATGGGCATCAGCAGAAACGGAGGGCATGTGTGTGGTTGTCGGCAGGGGAGGAGGGCAAGCACATGGGCGTTGGCAGAGACTGAAGTTGCACATGCAGGTGCTGGCAGAGACTCAGAGCACACACCCAAGTGTTGGGGGAGGATAAGGGGCTGCACATGGGCATCAGCGTGTGTGTGCCTTCAGCCTCCGCCAACGCCAGCGCATGTTCTTGGACTCCGCCATCGCCCATGTGCACATTGGCCTCCGCCAAAGCCCACGTACACGCCCGTGAGTGTGACCTCACCCTCTGCCAACATGGACGCATGAGCACTTGCCCACTGCTGACAGCCACGCGTGAGCACCTACATCCTCCACCACCCCTGCACACGAGCTGTTGACCTCTGTCAGCCCCCACGCACATGCTCTTGGCCTAGGTCAAAGCGCATGTGCACAGCCTCAGCCTCAGCAACTCCTGCAGGTGCAGACTTGACCTCTGCCCTCACCCATGTACATGGCCTCAGCCTCTGCTGACACCCATGCACGTGCCCTGGACCCACGATGACGCCTGCACGTGCACCCTTGGCCTCCACCGGCACACACACACTCACCCTCTGCCTCCGCCAATGCTCGTACATGCACATAGATGCCACCGACTACTCTTGTGCCCTTGGCCTCTGCCAATGCCTTGCATGCATCCTCGAAGTCCTCCAGCACCCACGTGCACACCCTCATTCGCCGCCAAAGCCCACGCACACACCCTCAGCCTCTGGCAATGCCCACGTGAGCAGACTCTGCCTCCGCTTCCATTCACATGTGCCCCCTTGACTTCCGCCGATGCCTGCGCATGTGCCCTCAGTCTCTGCCAATGCCTGTGTGCATCTCCTTGGCCTTTACCGACATCTGCATGTGACACTTGTACGAGTGCCCTCAGCTTCTGCCTCCGCTGGTGCCCCCACACGCACCCTCTGCCTCCACCAACACTCTGCCTCCGCTGACGCTCTTGCACGTGGCCTCCACCTCTGCTGATGCCTGTGCGCGCGCCCTTAACTTCCTCCCCTGATGCTTGTGCACATGCCTTGGCCTCCACAGACATTTGCACGTGCAACCTCTGCCTCTGCCAATGTTGGTGCGCTTCCTCCACTTTCGCTGATGCTTGTGTGCGTGGCCTCTGCTCCCACTGACACCCATGTATGCAGCCTCTGCCTCCATCGACAGTTACATGTGTGCCCTTGGCCTTTGTCTGCGCCTGTGCACACTCACTTGGCCTCTGCCAAAACATGTGTGTGTGCCCTCTGCTTCCATCAAGGCCCATACGCTCACTCTCGGCCTTGACCGAAGCCGGCTCAAGGACCATCTGCCTCTGCCAACTGTGCACATGCCCTTGGCCTCTGCCAATGCCCATGCATGTGCTCTTGGGCTCTGCCATCATCTATGTGTGTAGCCTTGGCCTCCTCCGATGCCCACATGCATGACCTTGGCATCTGCTGGCACCCACGTGTATGACATCTCTCTCTCTGACACACGTGTGCACCCTCACCCAGTATCAATACCATTGCGCACGCCCTCATCCTCCGCTGACATCCACGCATGCACCCTTGATTTCTGCCTGTGCCCATGTGCATGCCTTGGCCTATGCCCAAGCCCACATATGCACCCTTGGGCTCTGCGACACCCACACACGTGCCCTTGGCCTCTGACAACACCCGCACATGTGGCCTTGCCTTTAGCTGAAGCCCATATGCATGCTTTTGCTTCCTGAAGATGACCACACATTCAACCTTGGCCCCTGCCGACACCCGTGCCTGGACCCTTGCCCTCCTTTGACACCCGCAGTCATGTCCAGGGCCTCTGCCAACAACTGCATGCATACCCTTGGCCTCCTCTATATCCATGCACGTGCCTTTAGCCTCCTGATGCCAGCATGCGTGCTCTTGACCTCTGCTAATGTATGCGCGTGTGCCCTAGGCCTCCACCTATGTCCATGCGTGTGCCCTCCATCTCTTCGCCACCTCTGCACATGCTTTCATTCTTGGCTGACACCTGCATGCATGCCCTTAGCCTTCCCCAATGCTTGTGTGCATGCTGTGAATCTCTCCTGAGGCTCACGCGTGCACCCACCTCATCCACTGATGCCCACGAGTACATCCTCTGCATCTGCCAACACCCATGTTCACGCCTTTGAGTTCTACCAATGCTGAGGTGTGTGCCCACGGCCTTTGCTGACACCTGCGTGTTTGCCCTCGGCCTCTGGGTACATCTGCACACACGGCCAATGCCTCCGCTGAAGCCTGCATGCGTGGGTTTCAGCAGGAGCAGAGGGTGAGCACGTGGGCGTTTGCAGATGCCACCACACACCCTCAGCTTCTGCTGACACCTGTGTGCATACCCTTGGCTTCTGCTAACACCTGCCTATGTCTATGCACTTGGCTTCTGCCAACACCTATGCTCATGCCCTTGGCTTCCACCGACAACCCAGCGTGCGGCCTCAGCCTCTGCTGACACCCGAGTGTGTGGCATTGGCCTCTGCCGACAACTTCACGTGCACCCTCGGTCTTTGCAGATACCTGTGTGCGTGACTGATGCTTCAGCTGGCACCCAAGCTCACGCCATTTTCCTTTGCCAACACCTGTGCACATGCCCTTAGCTTCCACCAACGCCTGCACTTGTGGACTTAGCATCTGCTGACACCAGCTAGTGCACCTCCAGCCTCCGCTGATGCCAATGCGCGTGCCCTCAACCTCCGCCAACACCCACGCTACCATCCTTGGCCTTTGCCGATGACTGCATGCATTCCTTGTGCACCCACTGAAGCTCTCGTGTATGCTCTTGGTGTCCACCAACACCTGCACACATGCCCTCGACCTACACCATCACCTGTATACACGCCCTCAGCCTCCACTGTTTCCCATGTGTGCATCCTCAGCCACATGCACACCCTCTGCCTCCTCTGATACACATGTAGGTGACCTTGACCATCATCCACAAATGTGCACAAGACCTCAGCCTCCATTGACACCTGTGGGCACCGCCATGGCCTCTGCTGACACCCACACTCATGCTCTTAGCCTCTGCCATCACTCGTGTGTGTGGTCTCCGCCGACACCCACATGTGCCAGCACCTGTGCACATGGTCAAAGCCTTTGCCGATTTCTGCAAGTGCATGCCTGTCCTCCGATGAAGCACACGCATGCACCCTCTGCCTCCACTGACACCCACATGTGCAGTCTTGACCTCCTCCAACACCTGCATGCACGCTCCCAGCATCCAATGACACCCACGCTGTGGCATTGCCTTCTGACTACCCACACACATGCACCTTCACCCTCCATTGACGCCCGCACATGTGCACCCTCATCCTCCATAAACACCCATGTGTGAACCCTCGGTTTCCACTGGAGCCCACATGCACACCTTTGGCCTCCGCCAAAGCCCATGTGTACACCCTTGCACTCCTCTGACACTCACACTCGCACTCTTGGACTCCACCAACACCTGCGTGCACCCCCTCAGCCTCTGCCGACACCTGTTTGAGCACTGTTGACCTCCGGCAATGGCTGTGCATGTACCATTGCCCTCGGCCAAAGCCCAAGGATGTGACTTTGGCCTACGCTGAAGTCCACGCATGCACCCTCAGTCCCCACTGACATTTGCACAAGCCCCCTTGACCTCCACTGATGCCCACATGTGTGCCCTGGGCATCTGATGACACCTGTGCTTGTGCCTTCGTCCTGTCAACACCCATGTGCACGCCTTTGGCCTCCACCCTCCTCCATGCACACCCTTAGACTCCCTGATGCTAGTATGCATGCTCTTGATTTCTGCCAATGCTCGCGCGTGTGCCCTTGACCTCCAACTATGTCCACACGCATGTCCTCGATCTCTGTCTATGCACATGTGAACCCTCACCCCTCATTCTTTCCCAACACCCATGCATGCGCACTTAGCCTCCCATGATGCTTGCACTCATGCTGTCAACCTCCCCTGATGCCCATGTGTGTGTGTCCCCCTCATCTGTTGATGCCCAAGAGCACACCCTCCACCACCGCCGATGCCTGTGTGCACATCCTTGACCTCTGCTGATGCATGTGCGTGCATCCTTAGCCTCTGTGTGGGGCCACATGTGTGACCGATGTCTCCGCCAAAGCTAATGTGCGCACCCTCAGTCTCCTCCAAAACCTGCAGTCCACCTTGACCTCCACCGACACACACATGCAGACAACGGCACACATGGCCTTGGCCTCTGCCAACACACACACACACACACACGGCCTAGTCCTCTGCCGATGCCCACGAACACAGTCAGTGTCTCCGCCAATGCCCATGCTCATGCCCTTGGCCTCCACCAACGACAACTGGTGTGGCCTTGGCCTCCAAGGACACTCCCACTTGCACCCTTGACCTGTTTTCACCCACACATGTGGTCTCGGCCTCTGTCGATGGACGCACGTGCACCCTTGGCCTCCTCCGCCACCCACACTTGCACCCTTGGCCTCTGCTGCCACACGTGCACATGGCCTTGGTCTTTGCCATTACCCATGCATGGTCTAGTCCTCTCCTGATGCCCGTGCATGGGGCTAATGCCTCCGCTAACACCCATGCTCACTCCCTTGTATTCTGCCGACACCAGTGCACGTGGCCTCGGTCTCTGCCAATGCCAGTGCGTGCAACCTTGGCCTTTGTCAACAACCGAGTGCACGGCCTCGGCCTCTGCCAATAGCCATGTGCATGGTTTCGGCCTCTGCTGACAACCTCCCAAGTGCCCTTGGCATCTGCAGATGCCTATGTGTGCAGCTGATGCCTCAGCCAAGGCCTGTGCTCACGCCCTTGTCCTCCACCAACACCCACGCGTATGTCCTTGACTTCTGCTGACACCTGCACCTGCGGACTTGGCCTCTGACAATGCTGGCACACACAGCCTCAGCCTCAGCTGATGCCCACATTGGCAGCCTTGGCTACCACCCACCAACGCGTGCAAGGTCTTTGCCTTCGCTGACACCCACAGATGCTGTTGCAACGTCCGCCATCCCCTGTGCTTATGCCCTTAGCCTCTGCCATCATCCATGTACGCGCCTTGGCCTCCACTGATACCCACACATGTGCCCTCAGTCACTGCCAATGCCTGAGCACAGGTCAAAGCAGCCACTGATGCTCACACATCACACTTGTCCTCTGACGCAGCCTGTGCCTGCACCCTCTTGCCTCTGCCATTACCCATGCGTGTGACCTTGGCCACTGCTGAAGCCCACACCTGCACCGTCAGCCTCTGTCGACACACACACAAGCACCTTTGGCCTCCAATGATGGCTGCACCCATGCCTTTGGCATCTGCTGTACACACGCGCATGCTGTCTCACTCCACTGATGCCAGCGAGTGCACCCTTAGCATCCACCAAATCCACATGGGGGAACTCGGCCTCCAAAGCTTGCATGCAAATTCTTGGCCTCCACCATTATCCACTTGCGTGCCTTTGGCATCTGCAGATGCCTGCGATGTATCCTCTGCCCCTGCTGAATCCTTTGTGTGTGCCCTCAGCCTCTGCTGCCACCTGTGTGCATGCCCTTGGCTTCCACTGACACCTGCGTGCATGCCCTCTGTCTCCACCACAACCCACATGTGTAGCCTTGCCCTCTGCTGACAAGCACAGGCACACCCTCACCCTCCGTCAACACCCACGTTCGCACCCTCTGCCATCGCCAACACTCGTGCATGTGACCTCAGACTCCACCAACAACTGTGTGCAACCTTGGTCTCCTCGACAACAGTGCACAAGGTCAGTGCCTCCGACAACACACACATTCATGCCATTGTCCTCCACCATCTCCTGTGCTTGTGCCCTTGGCCTGCACTATGCATGCACGTGCAACCTTGACCTCCTCCAATACCTGTGTGCACATCCTTATCCTCCACCAATGACTGTGTGCACAGCCAATGTTTCCGACAATGCACACGCTCGTGCCCTTGTCTCTGCAGATATCCAAGCACGTGGCCTTGGCCTCCGCCGACACCCATGTGTGGTCTCAGCCTCTGCTGAGACCTGTGCGTGCACCATCAGTTTCTGTTTACACATGCACGCAAGGCCAATGACTCAGCTGAGACCCGCTCGTGTGCCCTTGCCCTCTGCTGAAGTCTGCATGTGCACCCTTGGCCTCTGCCGATGCCCACACCTGTGACTTCAACCTACGCCAACAGCTGTGCATGCGAACTTGGCTTCCACTGACATTCACACTTGAGCCCTCAGCCTCCACTGACACCCGTGCACACACCCTTGGCCTCCTCCGACACCTGGGCTCACATCCATGCCCTCCGCCGACACGTGCACTTGCAGCCTAGTCCTCTCCTGAGGCCCACATGTGTGTTCAATGCCTCCCCAGATGCTCGCATATCCGTGGCCTTCATTGACAGCCACGCTTGTGGTCTCAGCCTCTGTCAACCCCGCGCTTGTACCCTTGGACTCTGCCATTATCCACACATGTGGCCTCGACTGCTGCTGGTGCCCATGTGCACAACCTTGGCCTCCACCAACAAGCAAGCTCACAAACTCAGCCTCTGCCAACACCTACGAGCACAGCCTAGGCCTCTGCCAACACTGCACGTGCTACCTCAGCCTTTGCAGACTCCCGCATGTGTGACCAATGCCTCAGTTGGTGCCCACGCTTATGAGCTCGTCCTCCATCAACACCCATGCAGACTTCTGCCAACAGCCATGCGTGCACCTGTTGCCTTTGCCAATGCCCGCATGGGCAGCCTTGGCCACCACCCACAAACGCGTGTGAGATCTTGGCCTCCGCTGACACCTGTGGGCGCTGCCTTGGCCTCGGCTGTCACCCATGCTTGCACCCTTAGCCTCTGCCATCACCTGCACCCTCAGTCTCCGCCTCCACTGACATCTGCACATATGCCCTTGGCCACTGCCAATGACTGTGCCCATGGTCAAACCTCCACTGGTGCTCATGCGTGTGCATTCGTCCTCTGACGAAGCCCGTACACATACCCATGGCCTCGGCCGACATCCACCATGTGCCCTCAGCTACCCTCAAAGCCCTCATGTGCACCCTCAGCCTCTGTTGATGCCTGTGTGTGCCTTTGGCCTCCGCTGGTGCCCACACCATCGGCCTCTGCCAAACACACGCACATGCCCGCTACCTCCACCAATGCCCACGAGCATGCTCTTGGCCTCTGCTGTACCCACATGGGCATCCTTGGCCTCCACCAATGACCATGCACTAATCCTCAGCCTCCACCATTGCCTGCACATGTGCCCTTGGCCTCTGCAGATGCCCATGTGCATGCCTTCTGCCCTCTGTGAAGACTGTACTTGCGACTTTGGCTTCCGCTTCACCTGCATGTGTACCCTCAACCTCAAAAGACGCTCATGTGCATGCACTCGGCCTCTACTGATGCCCGTGTGCACAGCCTGTGCCTCCACCACAACCCACACACATGGCTTTGACCTCTGCTGGCAGGTACAAGCACACCCTCACCCTCTGCTGACACTCACGTGCATGACTGCTGCCCCAGCTAATGCTGGAACGCACGACTTTGGCCTCCACCAATTGTGCACGACTTTGGTCTCTGCTGACAACTGTGTGTGCGGCCTTGGCCTCTGCCAACACACGCCCGTGTGCCCTTGGCCTCTGCTGTCTTCTGTGCTTGCACCCTTGGCTTCCGCCACACCTGCACATGCAGTATGGCCTTTGTTGACACTGTGTGCATGTCCTTGGCCTCTGCCAATGCCTGCGTGCACAGTTGATGCCTCTGACAATGCACACACTAGTGCCCTTGGTCTCTGCAGACACACTTGCAGGCAGTTTTGGCCTTGGCCTCTGCTGACACTTGTGCATGCAACATCAGCCTCCACCAAAACCTGCTGGTGTGCCTTGGCCTCTGCTGAGGCCCACGTGCATACCCTTGGCCCCCGTCAACAGCTGCACGTGCGAGCTTGGCCTCCAGTGATGCAAGCACTTGTACCCTCAGCCTCCTCCAGCACCCGCGCTCATGACCTTGGCCTCGACTGACCCACATGCTCATGGCCTCAGCCTCTGCCAACACCCGCCCATGGCCTTGTCCTTGGCTGAGGCCCATGTGTGTGGCCAGTGCCTCCGCAGATGCCTGTGCTCGCACTCTTGGACTCTGGTGTGATCCACTCACATGGCACTGACCTCCTCCGACACCCACGTGCACGGTGCTGGCCTTCGCTGACAGTCGAGTGCGCAGCCTCGGCCTCTGCCAACCCCCCAAGCACAGCCTCAGCCTCTGCCTCCCACTGTGCCCCTCCTGCGGCCTTCACAGGCCCCTGCGTGCACCGCCAACGCCTCGGCCGACCCCCACGCCCACAGTCGGGCTTTCCGCCAACACCCGCACCGGCGGCCTCGGCCTCCACCAACCCCTGAAAGCACTGACTTGGTTTCCAGTAACGCTGGCACACGTGCCCTCTTCCTCTGTACCTGTGTGTGGCCTCACTCGCTGCTGACACGCACGTGTGCATCCTCTTCCTCCATCAAAACACAGTCTCATGCCCTCCACCGCTGCCCATGTCTGTGTGTGCATCCTCAGCCTCCATCGACAACTGCGGGCAGGGCCTCGGCCTCTGTCACCGCCCACGCATGTGGTCTCGGCCTCTGTCAACACCCACACCCACACCCGTGGTCTCTGCCAACACCCATGAGGGTGGCCCTGGCCTCCACTGTTACCCATGCATGGTTTCAACTCATGCCGACACCCAGGCCACGGCCTTGGCCTCCGGTGACACAGGCCTTCACGGCCTTGGTCTCAGTCAACACTGGCACATGTGCCTTCATCCTTTGCCTGTGCTCACGCACACGGACAATGCCTCTGCTGAAGCACGAGCGTGTGCCATTGGCCTCCATCAAAGCTCACGAGGGCGCCCTCGGCCTCCACCAGTGCCAGTGTGCACACCCTCTGCTGCTGCCTATGCCCACGCCTGTGGCCTTGGCCTCCACCAACAACCATGCCCACTTCCTTGGCCACTGCCAACACGCCTGCACACGATCTCGGCCTCTGCCGATGCTTGAGTGAGCAACCTCGGCCTCCGTTGAAGCCCACACACATGCCCTTGGCCTCCACCATCATCCAAGCCTGTGCCCTCGGTCTCTGCTAATGCTCATGCACTCACCATCAGTCTCTGCCATTGTCTATGCCCTTGACTTGTGCCAACACCCACATGCGAGCCCTCAGCCTCTGCTGATGACTGCGCCTGTGCCCTCGGCCTCTGCTGACATCCACGCACATGGCTTCTGCCTCCACCAACACCTGCACGTGTGTCCTCAGTCTCCACCAACACCTGCGTGTGAGGGCTTGGCCTCTCCTGACATCCAAACGAGTGGTCTTGGCCTTGGTCAACACCTGCACATTGGCCTTGGCCTCCACTGAAACATACGCACATGGTCTCGGCCTCCACCGACATCCATGTGCGCACCTACTGCCTCTGATGACGTTTGCATATACAGCCTCAACCTCCATCAATGCCCGCGAGTGTGCCTTTGACCTCCACTTACACCTGTGTGCACACCCTCCACCTCCACTGAAGCCCCTGCTGACGCCTGTGCAGGCAGCTTCAATTTATGCCAAAACACATGCTTGGTCTAGGCCCCCACTGACACATGTGCATGTGCGCTCACCTCTGCCAATATTCACTCACACTCCCTTGGCCTCCGCCATCACCAGCATGCGTCCTCAACCTCTGCTGACATTTGTGAGTGTGCCCTCAGACTCTGAGGACAATAGCACACGTGCCCTTGACCTCGGCCTACAATCAGTTGCACACCCGTGGCCTCCTCTGATGCCCGCACATGTGCACTTGGCCTATGCGGATGCCCGCTTGTACCCTCGGACTGCACTGATGCTCACATGGGCAGTCTTGGCCATCACCAAAACCCATGTGTGCAGTGTTGGCCTCTGCTGACACCCACACATGTATGGTCTTACCCTCTGCTGACACCAGCACTTGTCACCGTAGCTTCCACCAACCTGCATGTGCACCTTTGGCTTCCATCGGCACACCCGTGAGCTGCCTCAGGCTCTGCCGATGCCCACATGTGCGGTATCAATTTACGCCGACACACGTGTGCACAGTCTAGGACCCTGCTGACACATGTGGGCACACCCTCAGCCTCCACTGATGCCCATGCGTGCACCCTCAGCGTGCACTCTCAGCCTCTGCTGACACTTGTAAGCGTGCCCTCAGACTCTGAGGACAATTGTACATGTGGCCTCGGCCTCAGCCAACAATTGCTTGCGTGCCCTGGGCTGCCTTTGATGCTCACGTGTATGCACATGGCCTATGCCAATGCCTGCATGAGCCCTCAGACACTCCCGATGCCCATGTGGGCAGCCTTGGCCACTACTAATGCCCACATGTGTGGTGTTGGCCTCTGTCAACACAGCACATGTGCAGCCTCACCCTCCACCAACACCAGCATCCATGACCTGTTTCTGCTGACACCCACGTGTGCACCCTCGGCTCCTGCCGACACCTGTGCATGACCTCGGCCTCCATTGACACTCACGCATGTGCCCGTGGCCCCCACTGATGCCCGTACATGTATCCCCAGCCTCCACCGGTGACTGCACATGTGTTCTCTTCCTCTGTTGACAGCAGTGTGTGCCCCTTCGACCTCCACTGAAATACATGTGTGTGCTCTCAGCCTTTGACAATGTTTGTGTTCGGGACCTTGGCCTCCGCCAATGCCCACATGCATGACCTCAGCCTCTGCTGTCACCGGTGTGCACACCCACGGCCTCTTCCAACACTTGCGTGTGTACCATTGGACCCCAGGACAATTGTGCATGCATCCTCGGCCTCAGTCCACAATTTCTTGCATGCACTCGGCCTCCACCAATGTCCGCTGGTGCACCCTCAGTCTCTGCTGATGCCTGTGCCCTCCCTGACTCCATCGATGCACATCATGTGCCCTTGGCCACCATCAAAGACAGTGTGTGCACTCTCCACCTCCACCAATATCTGCATGCACACCCTTGGCCTCTGTCGACACCCACGCATGCACTTTCACCCTTCATTGATGTCCATGCACGCACAATTGGCCTCTGCTGAAGCCCATGCATGTGCCCTTGGTCTTTGCTGATACCTGCACTCATGCTTTTGGCCTCAGCCGACACCAGCACCCATACTCTCTGAATCTGCAGATGCACACGTGCACAACCTTAGCCTTTGTCAACGCCCAACCTTGCACACTTGGCCTCCACTGACACCCTTGCGCGAGACCTCAGCCTCCTCTGATGCCAGACCACGTGTCCTTGGCCTTCTCTGACACCCACGCGTGCACCCTTAGCCTCTCCTGATACTTGTACGACCTCTGCCAACACCTGTGATTTCACCCTCCACCTTCACAGACACCCGCACTTGAGCACTTGGCTTCAGACAACACCCACGCACACAGACTCAGCCTCCACTGACACCCAGGCTTGTGCCCTGGGCTTCCTCCAATGCCCTCATGCATATCCTTGGTCTCTGTTGACTCCTGCAAATGTGCCCTCTGCCTCCGCTGATGCCCGCGCATGAGCTTCCACCAACACCCTCGTGTGAGACCTCAGCCTCTACCAACACCCACGCATGTGGGCACGGCCTCCATTGAAACACCCGCACATGGCCTAGGCCTCTGTTGATATCCATGCACGCACACTCTGCCTTTGTTGATGCTTGCATGCACAGCCTCAACATCCACCGACAATTGCTCATGTGCCCTTGGTTTATGCCAACATGTGTGCACATGGCTTAGGCTTTCGCCAACACATAAGCATGTGCCCTCAGCCTCTGCTGATGCTCACACACATGCCCTCGGCCTCCACCGTCACCAGTGCATGCCCTCAGTCTCCACCAACACTTGTGAGCATGCCCTCAGACTCCCAGGGCAACTGTACATGCCGCCTCGGCATCAGCCCACAATTGCTTGCAAGCCCTTGGCCTCCACACACGCCTGTGTTTGAGCACTTGGCCTCCACCAATGCTCACATGTGCCCTCAAACTCTGCGGATGCCCACACAGGTAATCTCAGCCTTTGCTGATGCCCGTGCACACAGCGTTAGCTCCACCAACACCCAACATGTGGCCTCAACTTCCACTGACACTGGCACTCATGGACTTGGCCTCCACTGATACCTGCGCACACACCCTCAGACTCCAGGACAATTGCACACGTGCCCTCGGATGCAGCCCACAATTTCTTGCATGCTCTCTGCCTCTGCCAATGCCTGCTTGCAAACCTTTGGTCTCTGCTGATACCTGAACATGCACCATCAGACCCACGGACACACATGCACAAGCCTTCAGCCACCGCCAATACCCAAGTGTACACTTTTGGCCTCCACTGATGCCTGCGCTCATGGCGTTGGACTTTGCTAATGCCCATGCTTGTGGCCTTGGTCTCTGCCCATGCCCGTGCTCACGGCCTTGGTCCCTGCTGATGCACGTGCACAGGCCCTTGGCCTCTGCCAATACCCTCGTGTACGCTCTCAGACTTTGCCGACTCTCATGTTCTCCCTCGGCCTCTGTCAATGCACGCACACACGTCCTCAGCCTCTGCTGGCACCCACGTGTGCACCCTTGGCCTCTGTCGACGCCAGTGCACATGGTCATGGCCACTGCTGACTCTCACGTGCTCATTCTCGACCTCCACTGGTGCCTGAGCCCATGCCCTCAGCTTCTCCAATGCCCCTGGCCACTTCTGGAACCTGTGTGCATGCCCTCAGCCTCCAATGACACCCACATGCATATCCTATGCTCAGGCACACACCCTCGTCCTTGGCTGATGTCCAAGCACGTGCTCTCAGCCTCCTCCTTTGCCTGTATGCACAGCCTTAACCTCTTCCGATGCTTGCACGTGTTCTTGACCTCCGCCGACACCCACACGCACTCCCTCCACCTTTGCTGACACCCGCGCTCAGGCACTTGGCCTCTGCTGGCCCCTTTATGCAAAGCATCAGCCTCTGCCAACACCCATGCTTGCACCCTCAGCCTCCACTGACATCCACACATGTGCTCTTGGCTTTTGGTGATGCGTATGCATGTGACCTTGGTCTCTGCCAACACCACTCTTGGCCTTGGCCTCTGCCGACAACCGCGCATGTGCTCTCGGTCTCTGCCTGCATCCACACATGCATCCTTTGCCTCCCTAATGCCAGCACACGTGCTCTCAGCCTCTGCTGGTGCCCACGCATGTGTCCTTGGCCTCCACCTATGTCCATGGTTGCACCCTCGGTCTTCATCGTTGCCCATGCGTGCGCCCTCATCCTTCGCTGACACACCCCTGCATGCCCTCAGCCTCCTCCCATGCTTGAACGTGTGCTGTCAATCTCCCCCAACATCCGTGCATAAACCCTTGGCCTCTGACTACACAAGCACACGTGGCCAGTGTCTCTGCCAACAACAGCACACGCCGCCTTGGCTTCCAACTACACCTGCACTTGCACCCTTGACCTCTGTCAACACTTGTGTGCAAACTTGGTTTCCACCGACACGACTGTGTTTGCCCTTGGCATTTGCCAACACCCGCATGCCCATCTTCAACTTCTGCTGGGACCCACGCTTGCGCCCTTGGCCTCCACGGAAACCTGTGTGTGCAACATCAGCCTCTGTAGACACCTGTGCATGCGACCTCAACTTACACTGATGCCTGTGCCTGCGCCCTCAGCCTATGCCAGCTCCGGCATGCATGCCCTTGGGCCCTGCTGATGCCCTGAACACACCCTTGGCCTTCGCCAACACCCGCACCTGTGACCTTGAGCTCCACTGACACCTATGTGCACACCCTTGGCCTCCACCAATGCCCAAGCTCATGCCCTTGGCCTCTGCTGCCGCTCATGCAGTTGGTCTCAGCCTCTGCCTATGTCCTCAAGTGCTTCCACTGATGCCTGTGCTTGTGCTCTCAGTCTCTGCCAACACCTGCATGCATGGCCTTGGCCTCTGCCAATGCCCGATCGCACAACTTTGGCCTCCGCTGATGCCCGCGCGTGCAGCCTCAGCCTCTGCCAATAACTGTGCACCTGGCCTGTACATCTACCAAGGCAGCACACAAGCCCTCAGCCTCTACCAATGCCCACACATACGCCTTCGGACTCCACAGCACCCACGCATGCCCTTGGCCTCTATTGACATTTGTGCTAGCACCCTCAGCTTCCACCTACGCCCGCACATCCACCCTCAGCCTCTGGCAACGCCCATAAGCATGGTCTTGGCTGCTGCCAACAACTGAGCCCTCAGCCTTAGCTTCCACTGGCATGTACGTGCATTGCCTTGGCCTCTGTTGACACCTGAGCTCTTGCTTTTGGCCACTGCCTACACTCTCATGTGCGACCTCTGCTGACACCCACACGTGTGCTCTCAATGTCTGCCTATACCTGTGCGTGAGGCCAATGCCTCTGCTGATGCCTGCGCTCATGCTCCTGTCCTCCGCTGACTACTGCATGCATGGTTTTGGCCTCCAGTGACACCACACATGTGGCCTCAGCCTCCACCAACTCTCACAACTTGTGCCCTCGGCCTCCACTGACACTCCAGCTCGTACCTTTGTCTTCTGCTGATACCCTGGCGCACACCTCCTGCATCCAACTTCCCACATGTGCACTTGCCTTTACTGATCCCTGTGCTCACTCCCTTGTCCTCTGTTGACACCAGAGAGTGTGACCTTGGTCTCTGCTGACATCCACATGTGTGCCCTCGGCCCTTGCAGATGCCCGTGCTAGCAACCAGTGCCTCTGCCCAGGCCCGTGCCTGCGCCCTCCACCTCCATGTATGTCTGTGTGTGCTCCCTAGGACTTTGCCAATACCTGAGCATGCGGCCTCAGCCTCCCTCAATGCCCACACGTGCTCCCTCAGCCTCTGCCAATGCCTGTGCATGTGGCCAATGCCTCTGCTGACACCTGCGCGTGCAAAATCAGCCTCCGCCGACACCCATGCCCATGGCCTTGGCTTCTGCCCACCCCACGCACACAGGCAAGGTCTCCACCAACACCCGTGCTTGCGCTCTTTGTCTATGTGTACAATCTCACACATGGCCTCGCCCTCCGCCAACACCCTCATGTTCACCCTCGGCCTCTCTGACACCTGTGTGCACTGTCAATGCCTCTATCAATGCCCATGATTGCATCTTTGGACTCTGCCATCACCTGTGCACATGGCCTTGGCCTCTGCTGATAACTGTGCATGTGACCTTGGCCTCCACCGACAACAGAGTGCATGGCTTTGGCCTCCACTGATGCCCGTGCATATGACATTGGCCTCCATTGACACACGGACTTGTGCCTCTGGCCTCTGCCCACAACCACGAAAGCACCCTCGGCCTTCTCTGTCACCTGCACTTGTGCCCTAGACCTCTACTGACAACCAGGAGCACAGCCTCAGCCTCTGCCAACACCTGTGCTCACAAACTTGGGTACAACTGACACCCATGCATGTGGCCTTAGCATCAGCCAACATTCCTGCACGCGACCTTGTCCTCCACCGACAACCGAGCACATGGCCTCGGCCTCTATCAACACCCACACACGTGGCCTCAGCCTCTGCTGATAACCACGCATGCGTCCTTGGCCTTCGCAGACACCTGCACTCACGACCAATGACTAAGTCGACCACCACGCTCACACCCTTGTCCTCCTCCAACACCTACACACGCCCTCAGCTTCTGCTGACATCTGCATGCATAGACTTGGCCTCTGCTGATGCCAGTACATATGCCCTTGGCCTCAGCTGATGCCCTCACGCATGCCCTCAGCTCCCGCTAGCTCTCATACACATGCCCTTGGCCTTCACTCACACCTGCTTGTGCACCCCCCACATCCACTGAAGGCTGCATGGGTGGCCTTGGCCAACACCCACAAACATGTGTGAGGCCTCGGCCTATGCTGACACTCACGGGTGCCACCACAGGCTCCACCATCACCTGCATTCACACCCTTAGCCTCCACTGTCACCCATGCTTGCAGTCTCAGCCTCTGACAACACCTGCACGTGAGCCCTTGGCCACCACCAATGCCTGTGTGCATGGTCAAAACCTTTGCTGAGGCCCGTGTGTGCACTTGTCTTCTGATGAAGCCTGTGCACAGACACTCTGCCTCTGCAAACACCCATGCGTGTGCCCTTGTCCATCACCAATGCCCTCATGTGTCCCCTCAGTCTCTGTCAATGACCGCATGCGCCTCTGGCCTCCGCTGACAACCATACCATCAGCCTCTGCTGTACACACACACACACTGACACCCATGAGCGTGCCCTCGTCCTCCACCGACACCTGTGTGTGCACCCTCCACCACCTCTGACACTTGTGCGTGAGACCTTGGCTCCCACTGACAGCTGTGCATGACCTCAGTCTCCATCGACAACCGCATATATGGCCTTGGCCTCTGCCAACGCATGCATGTGCACCCTTGGCCTCCATTGTCTCCTGTGCTTGTGCCCTTGGCCTCTGCTATGCCCACGCATGCAGCCTTAGTCTACGCTGACACCTGTGCGCGTGCCCTTGGCCTCTGCTGAATCCCATGCGCACAGCTGATACCTCCGCCGATGCACACGCTCATGCCCTTGGCCTCCACAGACACCCGTGTACGTGACCTTGGTCTCCACTGACACCTGTGTGCGCAACATTTGTCTCTGCCATCAGCTGTGCTACACCATCAACTTTCACTGATGCACGCACATGTGCCCCATGCCTCTGCCCATGCCTGCTCACGTACCCTTGACCTCCACCGAAGCCCGTGTGCACTCCCTTGGCCTCTGCAGATGCCCACGCATGTGCTCTCAACCTCCACTGATGGCCATGACTGTGATCTTGGCCTCCATCGATGCGCGCGCTTGAACGCTTGGCCTCTGCCAGCACCTGCACATGTACCCTTGGCCTCCTCTGACACCCACACTCGTGCCCTTGGCTTCTGCTAACACATGCATGTGTGGGCTTGGCTACTGCTGGCACCGTGTGTGGCCCAGTTCTCTGTCTAGGCCCACGCACACGGCCAATGCCTCCCCAGACGCCCTCGCTCAAGACCTTAGCCTCTGTCAACCACCACATGTGCAGCCTCAACTCTGCGTCGGACACCTGTGCTCTCACCTTTGAACTCTGCTGTCACCTGTGCACATGGCCTCAGCCTTCACCGATGCCCATGCACAAGACCTTGTCCACCAACAACTGAGCGTGTGTCCTTGGTTTTTGCTGACACCTGCGAGTGTGGTCTCTGACTCTGCCGACAACTGCACCTGTACCCTGCCCCCCACCTATGCCTGCCCACATGGCCTAGGACTTTGCCGACACATGTGTGCATGGCCTCAGCCTCCACCAACATCCACGCATGGCATCAGCGTCTGCCAAACCTGCACATGCAGACTCAGCCTTCTCCAACACCAACACTCATGCCCTTGGCCTCCACCAACATACACACCCATGGCCTCAGCCCCCACGTACATCATGTGTGTGACAAATGCCTCAGCCAATGCTGCACTCATGCCTTGTCCTTCACCAACACCCACACGGGTGCCCTCGGCTTCTGCCAACACCCACATATGCAGACTTGGCCTCTCTCCACACTAGGGTGTGCACCCTCTTCCTCCACCACAACCTGCAGGCAGTACCTCCCTTTCTGCTGACTCATACATGCGCTTACTTGCCCTCTGCGGACACACGAGCGCAGGCCCTCAGTGTCCGCTGACATCCACATGCACGCACTCAGCATCCACCAACAACCGTATGTGCAGCCTCGGCCATCGCTGAAACCTGTGCATGTGACTTTGGTCTCCACCAACACCCACACTCGTGCCCTTGGCCTTCACTGTCACTCATGCACGGCCTCAGCTCCTACCGATGCCTGCATGCATGCCCTTGCCCGGCCTATGCCCACCTTTGTGCCCTTGGCCTCTGCCAGCACCTGTACACATACCCTCCGCCTCCCTTGATGCCAGTTCACACAGTTTAGGCACAACCAACAACCGCACACAGTGCCGTGGCCTCTGCCGACACCTGCACCCACGGCCTTGGACTTCAGCAACACTTGCCTTCAAGGCCTCAGCCTCCACTGACACCCGCATGTCATGCTGTCCTGGGCCTATACTCATGCCATGGCCAATGCGTCTGAAGAAGCATGAGCACACTCTCGACCTCTGCCAAAGTCTGTGAGCATGCCCTTACCCTACGCTGATGTGTGCTCTTTCTGCCACTGCCAATGCCTGCATGTGCAACCTGGGCCTCTGCCAACAACCACACGCATACCCTCGGCCTCCACTGATACCAGAGTGTGTGAGCTCAGCCTCTGCCAGTAACAGTGTGCAACCTCAGCTTTGTCAAAGCCCACGTGCAACCTTTAACCTCTACTGTCACCCAAGCATGAGCCCTCAGTCTCTGCTGGACTTGCACTTTCGGCCTCCATCATTGCCTGCACCCTGGCACTCTATCAGCACCCCTGTGTGCACCTTCAGCCTCCACCGATGCCCGCACTTGTGCTTTTGACTTCAGCTGACATCAGCAAGCGTGCCCTCAGCCTCCACCAACTCCAGTGCATGCAGCCCTAGCCTTTGTCGACGCCAGACTTTGCACCCTGGGTCTCCACTGACACCCACATGGGATCCTTTGGTCACCACTGACGCCCATGCATGTGACCTTGGTCCGCACTGACATCCGCACATGCATCCTTAGCCTCCCGCGATGCTTGTGCACATGCTCTTGACCTCGGCTGACGCCCACGTGCATATCCTCCACCTTTACCAACACCTGCACTCACACGTTTGGTCTCTGCCAACATGCGCGTGCATGGCCTAGGTCTCTGCCAGCACCCAGGCTTGTACACTGTGCCTTCACCCATGCCCTCGCGCATATCCTCGGTCTCCGCCAACACACGAGTGCATGCCCTCAGCCTCTGCCAACACCTTCACATGCGCCCTTGGCCTCTACGGACATCCACTTGAGCGGCCTCGGCCTCGGCTGACACCCCTGCTTGCAGCTTTAGCCTCTGCCAACACCCATGTGTATGGCCTTGGCCTCCATTGAAACACATGCATGTGGCTTTATCCTTGGCCAATGCCTGTGCATGTACCCTCTGCCTTTCTTTTTTTAATACATATTTTTTATTCTAAAATTTTGGGGTACAGTTAAGGGTTAGGTATACACATATGCATTGTGCAGGTACCCTTGTTGATGAGGTGTGATGCCCCCCCGTCCCCAGACAGATATTGACGACTGTTAATCCCACCTCCCTTTCCCCCCACTCCCCCCATAGTTTCCCGCCACTGTCAACCCTTTTCTTACCGTATTATGATAGTTGTGAGAGATCGTTCAGTATTATAAACTCTAATTCCATCCAGGTTGCTGTGAAATGCATAATTTTGTTCTTTTTTATGGCTGTGCAATATTCCATTGTGTATATGTACCACAGTTTTTTAATCCAGTCCTCTTTTGATGGACAGCATGTTTGGTTCCATGATCTTGTTATTGTGAACAATGCTGTGATAAACATACGTGTGCAGTATCTTTTTGATAGAGTGATTTGAGTTCTTCAGGGTATATTCCCAGTAGGGGGATTGTGGGGTCATATGGGAGGTCAATATTTAGAGCTTTTAGGAATAGCCACACTGAGTTTCACAGAGGCTGCACTAGTTTACACTCCCACCAACAGTGTAGAAGTGTTCCTTTTTCACCACATCCGTTCCAGCATCTGTTATTTTTTGAGTTATTGATAATGGCCATTCTGACAGGAGTTAGGTGGTATCTCAGTATAGCTTTAATTTGTATTTCCCTGATGACTAGTGAGGTTGAACATTTCTTCATGTATCTGTTGGCCGTTTGTATGTCTTCTTTTGAAGTGTCTGTTCTTTTGAAGTGTCTGTTCATGTCTTTGTCCACTTTGTAATGGGGTTGTTTGTTTTTTTTCTTTTCAGCACATTT
Organism: Cephalopachus bancanus; assembly: GCA_027257055.1. Taxonomy (NCBI): domain Eukaryota; kingdom Metazoa; phylum Chordata; class Mammalia; order Primates; family Tarsiidae; genus Cephalopachus; species Cephalopachus bancanus. The sequence goes on from JAPVLO010000180.1 coordinate 2,972,118, forward strand.
AAGTTCCTTGTAAATCCTAGATGTTAGACCTTTGTCGGACCTGGAGTTGGCAAATACTTTTTCCCAGTCTGTGGGCTGTCTCCCTGTTCTCTTGATGGTTTCTTTGGCTTTGCAGAAGCTTGTCAGATTAATGAGGTCCCACTTGTCTATCTTATCTCTTATGGCCCGTGTATTTCAGTTTTTGCTCAGGAACTGGATGCAGTTCCAACTTCCATAAGGGTGTGTCCTGCATTTTCTAAAGTTCTTATGGTTTGAGGTTTTACATTTAGGTCTCTGATTCATTTAGAGTAACTTTTTGTGTATGGGGATAGATAGGGGTCTTGTTTTAATCTTCTGCATGTGATCAGCCCGTTTTCCCAGCACCATTTACTGAATAGATTGTCCTCTCCCCAGTGGGTGGTGGAGACTTTGTCAACGATGAGTTGGTTGAGAAATTGAGGTTTTGCTTCTGGAATCTCAATTCTATTCCATTGGTCTATATGCCTGTTCTTGTACCAATACCAAGCTATTTTGATTATTGTAGATTTATAGTAAAGTTTAAAGTCTGGTAGTGTGATACCGCCTGCTTTTTTTTTTTTCGGAGGATTGTTCTGGCTATTCTTGGTTGTTTGTGTTTCCATATGAATTCCTGTATTGTTTTTTCTAGATATGAGAAGAATATTGCTGGTAATTTGATGGGTATTGCATTAAATCTGTAGATTGCCTTAGGTAAGGTGGACATTTTCACATTGTTGATTCTTCCAATCCGTGAGCATGGGATATTTTTCCACTTGTTTGTGTCATCTTTGATTTCTTTGAGCAGTGTTTTGTAGTTTTCATTGTAAAGGTCTTTCACTCTCTGGTTAGAAAGATGCCAAGATATTTCATTTTTTTTGTGGCTATGGTAAATGGATTGTGCTTTTTATTTGGGTTTCTGCTTGTTTATTATTCGTGTAAAGAAATGAGATTGTCTTTTGCACACTTATTATATACCCTGAGACTTTGCCAAAGTCCTTTATCAGTGCAAGGAGGCTTTTGACAGATTTTTTTTTATAATCAATATTTTTTATTATGATATTGTGGGGTACAGTTAAAGATTAGGTATACAAATACGTTTCCTTCAGGCATTCTTGTTGATAAGAGGTGTTTCCCTGTCCCCAGACGGATATTTGCTACCGTTAATCCCATCTCCCTCCCCGCCCATAGTTTCCCACTACTGTCCGTCATTTTTTTTTTTTTTAATTGGAGTCTCACTGTCTCCCAGACTGGAGTGCAGTGGCCACTCCTGGCCACCGCAGCCTCGACCTGCTGGGTTCCCATGATCCTTCCACCTCAGCCTTTCAAGTAGCTGGAACTACAGGCGCATGCTACCATGCCCGGCTAATTTTTTTGATTTATAGTAGAGATGAGATCTTGCCTGCCCAGGCGGGTCTCAAACCCGCGGGCTCAGGCAATCCGCTCACCTCAGCCTCCCATAGGCGTGGGATTACAGGCTGAGCCACCGAGCCCGGCTTAGTCATTTTCTTATAGTATTACATTGGATGTTCAAGGTCCATTACATGAGTGAGAACATGTGATACTCGGATCTTTGTTTCTGTGAGAGGTCGCTCAGTATTATAGACTCTAGTTCCATCCAGGTTGCTGCAAAATTCATGATTTTGTTCTTTTTTATGGCTGTGTAGTATTCTATCGTGTATATGTACCACAGTTTTTAATCCAGTCCTCTTTTGATGGGCAGCATGGTTGCTTCCAGGTTCTTGCTATTGTGAACAACGCTGCAATAAACATACATGTGCAGGTATCTTTTTTATAGAGTGATTTGAGTTCTTCAGGATATATTCCCAGTAGGAGATTGTGGGGTCATATGGGAAGTTGATATTTAGAGCTTTTAGGAATCGCCACCCTGCTTTCCACAGAGGTTGCACTATTTTGCACTCCCACCAACAGTGTAGAAGTGTTCCCTTTTTGCCACACCCTCTCCAGCAACTGTTGTTTTTTTTTGAGTTGTTGATAATTGCCATTCTGACTGGAGTTAGGTGGTATCTCAGTGTGGTTTTGATTTGCATCTCCCTGATAATTAGTGAGGTTGAACATTTCTTCATGTGTCTGTTGGCAGCTCGGATGTCTTCCTTTGTGAAGTGTCTGTTCATATCTTTTGCCCATTTTATAATGGGGTGGTTTGTTTTTTTTTCAGCACGTTTGAGTTCCTTGTAGATCCAAGATGTTAAGCCTTTGTCAGACCTGGTGTTGGCAAATACTTATTCCCCATCTGTAGGCTGTCTCCCTGCTCTCTTGATGGTTTCTTTGGCCTTGCAGAAGCCTGTCAGTTTAATAAGATCCCACTTGTCTATCTTCTCTCTTATGACCTGTGGGTTTCGGGTTTTGTTCAGGAATTGGATGCAGTTCTGATTTCCATGAGGGTATGTCCTTCATTTTCTAAGGTTCTTATGGTTTGAGATTTTACATTTAGATCTCTGATCCATTTGGAGTTAATTTTGTGTATGGGGATAGATAGGGGTCCTGTTTCAATCTTCTGCATGTGGTCAGCCAGTTTTCCCAGCACCATTTACTGAATAGGTTCTCCTCTCCCCAGTGGTAGGTGGTGGAGGCTTTGTCAAAGATGAGTTGGTTGAGAAATTGAGGTTTTGCTTCTGGAATCTCAATTCTATTCCATTGATCTATATGCCTGTTCCTGTACCAATACCAAGCTGTTTTGATGATTGTAGCTTTATAGTAAAGTTTGAAGTCTGGTAATGTGATACCACCTGTTTGGTTTTTTATTTTTTATTTTTTTGAGTTGGAGTCTCACTCTGTCACCCAGACTGGAGTGCAGTGGTTGCTCCCAGCCACTGCAGCCTTGACCTGCTGGGCTCCGGTGATCCTTCCACCTCAGCCTTCCAAGTAGCTAGAATTACAGGCATGCGCTATCACGCCCGGCTGATTTTTTAATTTATTGTAGAGATGAAGTCTCGCTACCCAGGTGGGTCTCGAACCAGCAGGCTCAGGCAATTCATTCACCTCAGCCTCCCAAGGCGCGGGATTACAGGCTGAGCCACCGAGCCCGACCTGCTTTGTTTTTTTTTGCTGAGGATTGTTCTGGCTATTCTTGGACATTTCTGTTTCCATATGAATTCCTGTGTTATTTTTTCTAGGTCTGAGAAGAATGTTGCTGGTAATTTGATGGGTATCGCATTGAATTTGTAGATTGCCTTAGGTAAGATGGACATCTTCACAATGTTGATTCTTCCAATCCATGAGCATGGGATATTTTTCCACTTGTTTGTGTCATCTTTGATTTCTTTGAGCAGTGTTTTGTAGTTTTCATTGTAAAGGTCTTTCATGTCTCTGGTTAGGAAGATGCCAAGGTATTTCATTTTTTGTGTGGCTATTGTGAATGGAATAGTGGTTTTTATTTGGGTTTCTGTTGTTTATTCTTGGTGTAAAGAAATGCAATTGTCTTTTGCACATTTATTTTGTATCCTGAGATTTGCGAAAGGCCTTTATCAGTGAAAGGAGGTTTTTGACAGATTCTCTTGGGTTTTCAAGGCACACAATCATATCGTCTGCAAAGAGAGATAACTTGACTTCCTCTTTTCCTATTTGGATACCCCTGATTGCCTTCTCTTCTCTGATTGCTCGAGCCAGGATTTCCAACACTATATTGAACAGGAAGGTAGAGAGTGGGCATCCTTGTCTTGTTCCAGTTTTCAGGGGAAATGGCTCCAATTTTTGTCTGTTTAGGAGTATGCTGGCTGTGGGTTTCTCGTAGATGGCTTTTACTATTTTGAGGTATGTTTTCTGTATGCCTAGATGTTCGAGGGTTTTTATCAAGAAGAGGTGCTGGGTTTTATCAAAAGCTTTTTCTGCATCTAATGATATAATCATGTGATTTTTGTTTTGACGTCTGTCGATGTATTTAATTACATTTATGGTTTTACGAATGTTGAACCAGGCTTGCGTCCCAGGGATGAAGCCTACTTGGTCATGATGGATGATTTTTGAGATGTGTTGTTGAATCCGGTTTGCTAGGATCTTGTTGAGAATTTTAGCATCTATGTTCATCAAAGATATTGACCTGTAGTTCTGTTTCTTTGTTGGGTCTTTACCTGGCTTGGGTATCAATGTGATCTTGGCTTCATAAAATGATTTGGGGAGAGTTCCATCTTTCTCAGTCGCCTGGAATACTTTCAGTAGGATTGATATCTGCTCCTCCTTAAATGTCTAATAGAATTCTGCTGGAAAGCCATCTGGTCCAGAGTTTTTTTTTGTAGGTAGTTTTCTTATTATGTAGTCAATTTCCTTGATAGTTATTGGTCTATTTAGGGTCTCAATTTCTTCTTGTTTCAACCTAGGCAGGTTGTGTGATGTCAGAAAGTCCTCCATTTCCTTAAGGTTTTCAAGTTTGTTTCCATACAAGTGTACATAGTAGTCTCTAATGATCTTTTGCATTTCTTCAGGTTAGATGTGATTTCATCTTTTGTGTTTCTGATTGTGTTTATTTGGGCTTTTGCTCTCTTTTTCTTGGTCAGTCTAACTAGGGGACCATCAGTCTTGTTTATCCTTTCAAAGAACTGGTTTTTTGTTTCATTGATTTTTTTTTTGTTTTTTGTCTTCTATGTCCCGAATTTGGGCTTTTTTTTTGGTGATCTGGATTCTTCTGTTGAAGTTAGGGTTTAGTGGTCTTGCTTTTCCAGCTTCCTTAGGTGACTTGCTAGGCTGTTAATTTGTGATCTTTCCATTTTCTTCATGTGTGTTTGTAGTGATATGAATTTCCTCTTACCACAGCTTTCATGGCATCCCAGAGATTTTGGTAAGATGTTTCTTCATTTTCATTTGTTTCCAGTTATCTTTTAATCTCTGTTTGATACTGTTTAGTGTCCATGTCTTTGTGGATTTTGGGGGACAATTGTTGGCATTGATGTTTATTTGTATTCCACTGTGGTCTGAGAAGGTGCATGGCAAAATTTCAATCTTTTGAAATTTGTTTTTGCTTGATTTATGGCCAAGTATGTGGTTGATCTTAGAGTACAATCCATGTGGTGATGAGTAGAATGTATATTCTGTGGTTGTTGGGTGGAGTGTTTTGTAGGTATCAATTAAGTCCATTTGGTCAAGAGTCTCACTGATGATTTTTTGTCCTGATGATCTCGTTGTGAGTGAGGTATTAAAGTCCCTAGCTATGACAGTGTTGGAGTCAATTACTTTTTTGAGTTTACCTAGAAGCTGCTTTATGAAAGTTGGTGCTCCTATGTTGGGTGCATATATGTTTAGGATGGATATTTCTTGCTGATGGATTGAGCCTTTTATCATTATGTAGTGGCCTTCTGTATCTTTTTTGATTTTTGATAGCTTAAAGGGTATTTTGTCTGAGATTAAGACTGCAACTCCTCCTTTTTTCTGTGTTCTGTTCACCTGAAAATTTGTTTCCCATCCTCTTACTTTGAGTCTGTGAGTGTCCTTTCTAGTGAGGTGAGTCTCTTGAAGGTGATATATTGTTGCCTGGTGATATTTTATCCATTTTGCCATTCTATGTCTTTTCAGTGGTGCATTTAGTCCATTCACATTCAGGCTAAGTATTGAAATGTGAGAGTTGATCCTTATCATGAGGTTCTTACAGAGTTTTTGTTGTTCCTGTTTGTTGTCTTTCTTTTGGTTTTGGAGTTGGTTCATGAGTGTTTTTAATCTTTTTCCTGTACTCTTGTGAAGAACATCTTTTTTCCTTTTCTTCTGTGTTCAATACTTTCTTCAGTGTTTCTTGTAGAGGTGGTCTGTTGGCAGTGTAAGTTCTTGGGAATAGGATATCTGGGAAAGATTTCAATTCTCCCACACTGATGAAGCTTAGCTTGGCTGGGTAGGTTATTCTCGGTTGAAATTGTTTATCTTTTTGAACTCTGAAGATAGGGCTCCAAGCTCTCCTAGCCTGGAAAGTTTTTGTAGATAAATCTGCTGCTATTCTAATTGGTCTTCCCTGGTAGGTAGTCTGACCTTTTTCTCTTGCTGCCTTTAGGATTTTTTCTTTTATACCTACTTTGTTTAGGCAAATTATTATGTGTCTGGGAATTGGTCTTCTCATTTGTTGTCTTGCAGGGGTTCTCTGAATCTCTTGTGTTTGAATTTTTTCATCCTGATGAGATGAGGGAAGTTTTCTTGAATGATTTCATGAAATGTTTGTTCCAGTGTGGTCTCTGTCTCTCTCTCTCTCTCTCTCTCTCTCTCTCTCTTCTCTCTCTGCCTCAGGAAGGCCAATTACTCTTAGGTTTGGTCTCTTGAAGTAATCATTCATCTCTTGAAGTTTTTGTTCTGTCTTTTAAAGCTTCTTTTCTGTTTTTGATAGTTTGTGTTAGTTCTGTATTTTGGTCTTCAAGCTCTGAGATTCTTTCTTCTGCTTGGCTAATTCTGCTTTCCATGCTTATTAGTTTGTTATTTATTTCCATCACAATATTCTTTACTGATGTTATTTCTGTTAACAGCTCCTTCCTATTTTCCTCCTGTCTCTCCTCAATTTTTTTTGTTCTCTCTATTAATGTCTTGTTGTCTGGGTTTGTTGCATGTGACCGGTCATTCTGGGGGCTCTTCATTGTTTGTGTTCCGAGTCTGTTTCTCAGTGTCTGACCTCCCAGGGGTCTATGTGAGACCTATATTCTTCTTTTGGTTTTTCTTCATTTGTGTAGATTTTTACTCTCTACTTTTTCCTTCCCTCTGCTTTCCTGTCTTATTTAATTCTGTTATTCCGGCGTGGAAGGGTTGCTTTTACTTCTGTTTGTTCAGTCTCCTATTCTTTCTTATGTATATCCTCTTGCTTTGTCTAATGCTGGAGTTGGACTGTAATTGAGGGCAGTACTTTTTGCAGTTTTGAGATTTAACTAAGGGGGGAGCTGTGATTCAAAATCTCTCTGCAGATTCCAGTATCTGGCGACAGGTGCATGGATAATCTGAAACCCACTTCCCACTGCCTTGGAATCTGTCCATGCTGTGGGGTTGTAGGTTTACTCCCTGAAAGCAAAATGAGGTTAACAGACGGAAGAGAATGGAACAGGAAGTGGGGGGAAGAGGAGGGTGGAGGGAGAGAGGAGTAAGAGGGAAAACAGATGAGTGTACCAACTCACAAGTGAAAAGAGACACAAATACTGAAACAAATAAAAAGAAAAACACTAACCACGACTAAAAATTAACCAACAACCATATAAAAAACTAAAACATACAATGATGGTAACGTACAAGCTAACCAACCTCCTTATTTGTGTGCTATTCCTGTATACAAAGATGGGGTTTACAGAGAAATAAAAATAAAAAAGAACAAAACAAAAGGAATAAAATAAAGTCAGTAAACTAACAGAACCAATCAAGCACACTTTGAGACTTTTCCTTTAAGCCCAATGTCCTTTCAGCTCTGATTTCTAGCTGTCTTTGCAGGCTGGTAGATTTGTTCACAGTTAGGGTCAGCTGCCCCTGGCCTGCTGTGGAGAGTGGTTCAGATCTGGGCTCCCTTCCCAGTCTATCACTCAGATCTGGTCGATGTCTATTTATCAAGGGGGAAGAGCTTCTGCCTTTCCAATTTTGATGCTGTTACCTAGGATCCCCGGCAGGCAGTGCTATCTCATTGCTCTAGTTGACCTTTATTCACAGCAGCTGGAGACTGTCAGACACTGCAGGACTGGAGGGAGCAGTCAAGGATACATGAAAGGAGCTCCACAAGCCTGGCTTCAGGCAAGGGGTGGGGTGTGGCAGTGGCAGTGGCGGTGATCTCAGTAGATTGTGCTTGTGGGGGCTTCACGGTTCGAGGTCGTGGGTCACCTCAGGCATGGGCAGGGCAATGGCTGCAGCAGTGGCATCCACAGCCACGGTGGCAGCCCAGACTGCCGAGGTGCTTGAGCAGTGGCCGCGGCTGAGCTCTGTGTGAAGAGCAGGCTGCCGATGATGGGAGTTGCAGCCCCTGGGAAAGAGCTAGAGTCTTTATGTGTGTTCTCTTTTGCGGAGGGTCTCACAGACAAGCTGCCCTGTCACCATCTTGCCGAAAGTCTCTACCCTCTGCCTTTCACGATGCTTGCATGTGCAGCCTCAGCCTCCACCGACATTCACATGTGTGCCCTTGGCTTCCACCAACACTGGCATGCGCACCCTCCACCTCCACTGAAGCCCCTGTGCATGGCCTTGGCAGGCGGTTTTGACTTATGCCAACTCACCTGCGCATGGCCCCTGTGCATGGCCTAGGCCTCCACTGACACAAGTCCATGCCCTCAGCCTTTGCTTATGCCCAAGCACACATCCTCGGTCTCCACCAAAACCAGCATGTGCCCTCAGCCTCCACCAACACTTGCGAACATGCCCTCAGACTCTGTGGACAATTGCAAGCCCGCCCTCAGCCTAAGTCCACAATCGTTTGTATGCCATTGGCCTCCTCTGATGCCCACATGCAAGCACTTGGCATCTGCTGACACCCACATGCACCCTCAGACTGCACCGATGCCCATGTGGATAGTCTCTGCTTATGCTGTCATCCATGCACAGCATTGGCCTCCACCAACACCCACGCCATGACCTCACCCTCCACCGACACCAGCGCTTTTGTGGCTTCGGCCTCCGCTGACACCTGCACTCACCCTTGGCCTTTACTGATGCCCATGCCGATGCCCTCGGTCCCCACCAATACCTGCCCATGCCCATGCACACACCCTCTGCCTCTGTTGACAGCAGTGCACTTACCCTGGGCTTCCGCTGAAGCCTGTGCATGTATTCTCAGCCTCTGCTGATGCCTGCGTGTACTCCCTCGGCCTCTGCTGACACCGGCATGCATGCCTCCATTGACACCCCAGCATGGCCTCTGCCTCCACTGATACCCCTGCACATGGCTTTAACCTACACTGACACAAGTGCTTGTGCCCTGGGCTTCTGCAACAATCGGCCTCTGCTGATGCCCGTCCACACCCTCGGCCATCACCACACGCACATCCTTGGCTTCTTGCAAATGTGCCAGCAGAATCAAGGACAATTGTGCATGTACTCTCAGCCTCAGCCACAATTGCTTGCACAGCCTCAGCTTCCATTGATGTTCACTTGCACACCCTGGTTCTTTGCCAATGCTAGGGTGTATGCTGTCAGACTTCACTGACACACATGCATGTGCCCTCAGCCATTGCCGATGCCCATGCACACACCTTCAGCCTCCACTGAGACCTGTGCTCATGGCCTTGGCTTACACTGACACCCATTCTAGTGGTCTCAGCCCTTTCTCATGAACTTGCATGTGCCCTCAGCTTCCACCAATGCTCGTGTGAGTGCCATTGACTTCCCTGATGCCCACGTGTTCTCCTTGGCCTCTGTCAATGCACATTTGCTAGCCCTTAGCCTCCACCGACACCCATGTGCATGGCCTTGGCCATCCCTGACTCCCACGAGTTTGTCCTAGACCTCTGCCAGCACCCAAGCCCATGTCCTTGGCTTCCGCTGATACCTGTGTGTACACCCCTGGCCTCCATTGTCACGCGTGCACTCGCCCTCAGCCTCCGCTGAAACCCGTGTGTGTGCCTTTGGCATCTGTTGACACCTGCATGAATGCCCTCAGTCTCCAACAACACATGCGCGTGCACTCTCATTCTTGGCTGATGCCCATGTGCATGTTCTTGGCCTCTGCCTTTGCCCGTGCATGCGGCCTCAGGCTCTGCCAACTCCCATGTGTGCTTCTTTGGCATCCATCAATGCCTGTGTGCGGCACTGATTTCTGCTAATACCTGTGCTTGCGCCCTTGGCTCTAGCCGATGCCCATACTCACACTTGGTCTTGGCTGACACCAGTATGCCTGCCCTCCACCTCCTCTGACATCCATGTGTGTGGCCTTAGCCTTTGCCGATGCCCAACCGTGCACCCTTGACCTATGTTAACACCTGAGCATGAGCCCTTGGCCTCCACCAACACTTGTGCCATCAACCTCCACCGCCACTTGTATGCATGTCCTTAGCCTCCCCCAATGCTTCCACACGTGCCCACAGCCAACAGGTCACCCATGCAACGGTGGTGCCCAACACTAAGTCCCTGGGGTCTTCTGTTCCACCCAGCTACAGTGACGCCCAACACTAATTTTCCATAGCCAGCTGGTACTTGTGTCACAGTGACACCAGGCAATAAGTCCCCATGGCCATCTGGTCAACCCTGCCAGAGTGGCACCAGACACTAAGTCTCCGGTACCATGTGGTCAACCCCATGACAGTGGCACCCGAGACTAAGTCTTCACGCCAACACTTTGCCCATGTGACAGTAGCACCTAAGACTAAGTCCCTGTGGTCAACTGGTCACATGAGTGACAATGGTGCCCAACACTAAGTCCCCACAGCCATTTGGTCATTCCTGCAACAGTGGAGTCTGTGACCTAGTACCCATGGCCATCTGGTTGCCCACACAATAGTACCCATGAGCTAAGTCCCCATGGCCAACTAATTGCCTGTGTGACAATGGCACCTGAGACAAAATCTTCACGGTCAACTGGCCACCAGCACAACATTGGCACCAGGGTCTAAGTCTGCCTGGCCAACTGATGGCATGCATGACAGTGGCACCTGATACTAAGTACCCATGGCCATCTGGTCAACCCGCAACAGTGGTGCTCGACACTATGTCCCTGTGTCCATCTGGTCAAACCTGTGACAGTGGCACCCTAGAAAAGTCCCCGTGATCAACTTGTTGCCCACATGACAGTGGCACCCAAGACTAAGTCCCTGGGGCCATCTGGTCGACTGAGCAACAGTGGTGCCCTACACAAAGCCCCATGGACAACTGATGACCTGTGTGGCAGTGGGTCCTGACAATAACTACCTGTGGCCATCTGATTGACCTGGCAAGAGTGGTGCACAACACTCAGTCCATGTGACTATCTGGTTGACCCTTCGAAGATGATACCTGAAACTAAGTCCCCATGAACTACTGGTCACCAATGTGACAGTATCACCTGATACTATGTCCCTGCAGCCATCTGGTTGACCCCACAACAGTGTCGCCTAAGACTAACTCCCTATGGCCAAGTGGTCACTTGTGTGACAATCAAGACCCTGTGGCCATCTGGTCAACTCTGTGACTAGTGACAAACACTAAGACCCTGCAGCCAACTGGTCACCTATGGAACAGGGTGCCCAACACTCCGTCCCTGCAGGCATGTGGTCACCTGTGCAACAATGGCACCCAACACTAAGTCCTTACTGCCATCTGATTGACTCGGTGAGAGTGGCACCCAGCACTAAACTGCCAACTGATTGCCTTTGCAACAGTAGTGCTCGAGACTAAGTTTCTGCAGCCAACTGGTCGCCCACGTGACAGTGACACCTGAGACTAAGTCCCCATGGCCATCTGGTTGCCTGTGGGACAGTGGCACACGAAACTAGTTTCTGCAGCCACCTGTTTGACTCCACAACTTGGCATCTGACACCAAGTCCCCAAGGACAAATGGTTGCCTTTGCGACAGTGGTGCCCAAGACTAAGTTCCCATGGCCAAGTGGTTGCCTGCATGACAGTGGTGCCTGAGACTGAGTCCCCACAGTCAACTGTTTACCTCATGATATTGGTGCCAAAGACTGAGTACTCGTTGGCAACTGGTCACTCATGCCACAGTGACACCTGACAATGTCCCCACAGCCAACTAGTTGACCCTGTGACAGTGGCCCCCAAGAATAAGTACCTGTGGACATCCGGTTGCCTGCATGACACTGGTGGCCTACACTAAGTCCTCTCAGCCATCTGTTCAACTTCACAACAGTGGCATCGGACACTAAGTCTACGTAGTCAACTGTTTGCCTCTCAGTGTCACCTGAGATAAAGTCCCAGTGGCCAACAGTGATGCCTGAGACTAAGTCTCTGTGGTCAACTGGTCACCTGTGCAGCAGTGGCACCTGAGACAAAGTCCCTGTGGCCATCTTGTTGGACCTGTAACAGTGTCCCCCAATATTATGTCCCTGTGGCCATCTGGTTAACCCCACAACAGTGGCACTGGAGACTATGTCCCTGAGGCCAACTGGTCGAACCTGTGACCCTGGCATCCAAGACTAAGTCCATGCAGCCAACTGGCTGCCCGTGTGACAGTGCCACCTGAGACTAAGTTCCCACATCCAACTGGTTGCCTGTGCAACAGTGGGGCCTAACTGGTCACCTGAGTAACAGTGGTGCCTGACACTAAGTCCCCATGGCCCTCTGGTTACGTGCACAACAGTGGGGTCTGACACTATGTTCCTGTGGCCATCTATTCAACCCTGAGTTAGTGGAACCTGAGACAAAGTCTCCACAGCCAACTGGTTGCCCACATGACAGTAGCACCCAAGACTAAGTCCCTGCAGCCAACTGGTCACCTGTGTTAGAGTGACATCTGACACCAGGCACCACTGTTGTGGGGTCAACCAAATGACTGCAGGGACTTAGATGGGATCAACCAGATGGCTGCGGATGGCTGCTTTGAATGTGTCAGGTGCCACTGTCATATGGGTGACCAATAGGCCAGATGGACTTAGTCTTGGGCATCACTGTTGTGCAGGCAGCCATTTGGCCACAGGGACTTAGTGTTGGGTGTTCACACAGGTTCAACCAGGGGGAATCTGTGTTATATTGGGAAAAATATTGTACTTTTATTCCAAATAACACAGCCCCTAATGGAACTATCACCAAGGTGCCACAAGTACTCTCTACTCTAGCCAATGAAATGGCCTGAGAGTCTCAAATTGATGATCCTTTTACAAATTGGTTAGAAGGCTGGTTTGGAACATAAAAGGAAATGATAGCCCCTGTCTTAATCTTCTTTGTGATTGTAGCAGAAATATTAACAGCCATAGGTTGCTGCATAATTCCCTGTGTTAGAGGCTTAGTCCAAAAGTTTATAAAAACTGCTATTAATAAAGAAATGTCCATAGGTCATTCCCCTAGCAATCGCATGATAATAAAAACTAAATCAAATTTTGAAAAAAAGTAAAAACTATTAAAAATTTCTAAACATTTTTTGACTTATAAGAATCTTAGAGAATGCAGGAGACACCCTTATGGAAATTGGCAACAAATTCCTGATCAAAACACCAAATGCCTATACTATAAGAGATAAGATAGACAAGTGGGACCTCATCAAACTCGAAAGCTTCTGGAAAGCAAAAGAATCCATCAAAAGAGCAGGGAGACAGCCCACAGAATGAAAAAATATTTACCAAAGGTCTAACATCCAGGATCTACAAGGAACTCAAACATGCTGAAAAGAAAAAAACAAACAGCCCTATTACAAAGTGGGCAAAAGATATGAACAGACACTACTCAAAAGAAGACATACAAGCAGTCAACAGATATATGAAAAAATGCTCAGCCTCACTAATCATCAAATAAATGCAAATTAAAACCACACTGAGATTCCACCTAACTCCAGTCAGGATAGCCAACATCAAAAACTCAAAAAACAATACATGCTGGAGAGGATATGGGGAAAAAGGAACACTTCTACACTGTTGGTGGGTGTAAACTAGTACAGACTCTATGGAAAACAGTTTGGTGATTCCTAAAAGCTCTAAAAATTGACCTTCCATATGACCCCGCAATCCCCCTACTGGGAATATATCCAGAGGAACTCAAGTCACTCTATGAAAAAGATACCTGCACATGCATGTTTATCGCAGCATTATTCACAATAGCAAAAACATGGTTAATTATTTTTAACATTGAAGTATGAAAGCCCTGAAATATCAAAATACAAGTATACAACACTAATTGCAATAAAATAATGACCAACTTGTGATTTTTACCAACTACATAAAACAACAACATTTCTCAGTTGATATCAGATAATTATCTCAATTAACTTTCTCTGTTATTGTTAGACTATTCGTTTTCAAGCAAAATATAATAGCACATACATATGACAATGTGTAGCATTCAGAAACAGAATACACGTCAGCATCACCCAGGAATAGAATTTGGAATGACGTGGATTCACATCAGTGGCAACCAGGAACAGAATTGGGGATGACATGAATTCACATAGCAGTTGTGAATGAGCTAACTTGGGACATGCTGTGGAAAATGTGTGGTTAACTCTCTTATGTTGTGTGCAAAATGGTCACAACTGGGAGCATGCAGTATGAGATGTGCCTATAACTGTTGCAGGCTTTACAAGATGTGTTCATAACTGGGTGCGTGTTTTATGGAATGTGTCTTTCACAGGTAAAATGTTGTATGTGATGTGTTTATTACTGAATGCATTTCTGTATAATATGTGCCTGTCACTGTTGCGGGTTGAATAAGATGTGTTCCTAGCTGAGTGCATATGGTACAAGATGTGTCCCTCACTGTGAAACGCTGAATGAGATTATTTCATCCTGGGTGCGTTTTCATATGAGATATGTGTGTCACTGTGGCACGTTGTTTGGAATGTGTCTCTAACTCGAGGCATGTTGTGGGAAATGTGTATTCTAACTGTTTACATTGCATGTTATTTTTGCAACTGGGTGCATTCTGTATGAGATGAATCCCTCACTGCTGCATGTTGAATGAGACTACTTCATACTCTGTATTTTTGTATGAGATATGTCTGCCAGTGTGGCAAATGGAAGGAAATGTGCTTCTAACTTGGGTCATTTGTGGGAAATGTGTATTTGTTATACATTGTATAAACGATTTCACAACTGAGTGCATGCTGTATGAGATGTGCCTATAACTGTTGCAGGCTGTATAAGATGTGCAGGTGATGTTCTATGAGATATGCCTGCAACTGTTAAAGGTCATATGCAATGTGTATATAACTTGATGCACTTATGTATAAGTTGTGCCAATCATTTTGCTGATTGTCTAACATATGTTCCTAACTGGGCGCATATGGTATGAGATCTGTCCCTCTCTGTGGAATGTTGAATGAAATTATTTCAAACTGGGTGTCTTTTTACATGAGATATATCTGTTAGTGTTACACATTGTATGAAATACGTTTCTGGCCGGGCTCGGTGGCTCAGCCTGTAATTCCAGCACTTTGGAAGGCTGAGGCGAGTGCATGGCCTGAGCCCGCAGGTTCGAGACCCACCTGGGCAACTTGGCAAGACTTCGTCTCTACAATAAATCAAAAATTAGCGGGGCGTGGTAGCACGCACCTGTAGTTCCAGCTACTTGGAAGGCTGAGGCGGAAGGATCGCCGGAGCCCAGCAGGTCGAGACTGGGCTCCAGTCTGGGCGACAGAGTGAGAATCCAACACAAAAAAAAAAAAGAAAAAGAAAAGAAAAGAAATACATTTCTAACACATTTGTGACCGCAAAATTTTCACTTTCCTAATACTGAGAGTGGGTGAAAATAAAAATATTCTGAAGCTGGTTGGTGCAAATTTCTGTCATTAAGACAGGGATAAATATTAGAAAATGTGTATTGAAATATTAGTCTCATAAAGATTTGCTGTGTACAATAAGAAATTTTCTGTTAAAAAGTTTCAAGTGGAGAAAAGTGGAAGAAAACAATTTTGAAAATTATTCATTCCAGGTTGGTGTAAATTACACCAGATATGGTTTCGCATACATGTTTTTTTAGATATACAATAGACTATTTGCTTTTACTGAGTTCATTTTGAAATATTTTACATGTACCTTGGAAAGTCAAAGTGGAAAAATGAAATTTAATATTCCTGTTTCATGTGAAAAATCATAAAACAATGACCTTGGCATAAAGAAACTCTACAGGATTTGCATATGAATGAAGTGCCAGTACGTTTTCTATGAACTTTGCCGATGCTACAACATTTCTGAGGATACTTTGTTTTTCCCAGCTGTATGATTCTTTCCAAATGATGTGTTTCCATGTCACCTGAAAGTCTGTAAGGAGGATTATTATAAAGCATTCGACCGACTGCTTTTGAGCTACATTTTGGCAATTTTCTGGAATCGTTATGTATAATATCACAAGCATTCCATTCTCCTGCCAGAGTTTGTACGTATTTCAGAAAGGTTATATTGGTATGTGCATTGAGCTTATGATATACAATGAATGAATTGAAGAGAGTGTAGTGTACAGTAAACATGAAAACATTTTATGGCCACTTGATTGATTTTTGCAAAAATTAATTATATGAAAGATATTGACCCCAAAGATCAATATCTTTTATATGTTAATTATATTTTACTATGCATTCAGGCTTATGAACTTTTGTTCAGTTTTTAGATTTACTTTAACAATCTCCATGACGTCACCATTGTGTATCTTTTATATCATTTGAACCAGCTGTTTATCCTTCCATTCGAGAGTTAGTACTTCACTGTTCCATCAAATATCAGATTCACCTATTTTAAATTTCAGATAATTTAGTTTCTTTGGAAAACCTCTATTCCTTCATATTGTGCCACAGATTCAAATATTTTTTCAATAACTTTTCAGCTACTGTAACATTATAATAGTTATCCATTTAGATACAGTGCTGTAAGTTTCCATTTTTATTTAACACAAGTGAAATGGTCTTTTCTAAATTGTCACTTTTTTCACAATACAGCTGAAAGATGCAGAAGTATCCAGTATGTACACTCTGAGTAGAATTTCATACTTGTATTTTTATTCAGAATATAGACTCAAACAGACATTCTTCCATGATGAGGTATCATGGATTAATCCAAAGAAAGTTCTTGTTCAGGTTTGTACACAATATTGACCTTATTTAAAATGTAATTAATTACAGGTTCAATTTTACATAATCTGTGTGGATTTGATGCATTTCTGCATTATTGGAAAAATGCGAAAACCATAAAATTTGTAGGAATCTATTTGTGTCATAATATTTGAAAAGAAAGGGGTCACAATTGATGAATGTGTTGACCAGTAATCATGAATAGTGGTTGTCTTCACTTGTCCCACCAAAATATTTAATGCTGGAAATTTTGTCATCTTGGACACTGTAGTGTTATTCCACTTTTTAAATTTCTTTGGACATTTATATCTGTGGTGCATCTGATCATAATACCTGTAAGTTTCAGTTGTAATTTCTATAAAATCATCTCCAATAAATAGTCTGACAACTTCACTTCTACTTTTAGGATTATTTGAAATTGCCTTGACACCTGGATTACCAATGAACACTTCTAAGTTTCTTTTTGGATCATATTTTGTCCACTCAATGTCTGATTCATTCTCACCGGTACTAGATTCACTGTCATAGATTATCTGCATTATATTCTTAATTTACATTGAATCATTACATCATTATCATCTCATTATCACTAGTAAATTCACTGGATTCACTTTGAACTCAGAAATTTCATCAGCATACATTTCCTCATTTTCCATAATTATGACAAATTATTTTTAATGTTGAAGTATGAAAGTCTTAAAATATCAAAATACAAGTATATCACACTAATTGCAACAAAATAATGCCCAACTTTCAATTTTTATCAACTATGTAAAACAACAACATTGCACAGTTAATAGTAGATAATTATCTCAATTAACTTTCTCTCTCCTTGCCCGACTATTCATTTTCAAGCAAAATAGAATGACACATGCATATGACAATGTGCAGCATTCATAAACAGAATTTTTAAAGACACAAATTCACATCAGAGGCAACCAGGAACAGAATTTGGAATGACGTGAATTCAGGTCAGTGGTCATGAATGAGAACTTGGGGCATGTTGTGGAAAATGTGTAGTTAACAGTCTTACGTTGTACGCAAGGTAGTCACAACTGGGGGTATGCAGCATGAGATTGCCTATAACTATTGCAGGTTTTACAAGATGTGTTCATAACTGGGTGCACATTGTATGAGATGTGCATGTCACTAGTAAACGTTGTATGTGATGTGTTTATAACTGAATTTTTTTGTATAAGATGTGTCTGTCACTGTTGCAGGTTGTTTAAGATGTGTTCTAACTGGGTGCATACGGCATGAGATGTGTCCCTCACTGTGAAATGTTGAATGAGATTATTTCAACCTGGGTGCATTTTTGTAGGAGATATGTGTGTCACTGTTGCATGTTGTATGAAATGTGTCTCTAACTTTGGCATGTTGTGGGAAATGTGTGTTTAACTGTTTACATTGCATGTGGGTTTTCTCACAACTGGGTACATTCTGTATGAGGTGTATCCCTCACTGTTGCACATTGAATGAGATTATTTCATATTCTCTGCATTTTTGTATGAGAATTGTCTGTCACTGTGGCAAATTGTGTGAAATGGGCAAGGGCGCAGTGGCACAAGCCTGTAATCCCAGCACCTTGGGAGGCTGAGGTGAGAGGATTCCCTGAGCCCATGGGTTCGAGACAAGCCTGGGCAATTTGGCGAGACCCCAACTCTACAATAAATGTGTTTTTTTTCACAATTGAGTGCATGCTACATAAAATGTGCCTATTAATGTGTCACAGGTTGTATAGGTTGTGCTCATATCTAGATGCATGTTGTAAAAGATGTGCCTGTAACTTTTAAACATTGTGTGCAATGTGTTTATAACTTGATGCATTTCTTTATAAATTGTGCCTGTTCTTGCTGTGGGTTATCTAAGATGTGTTCTTTAGTGGGTGTATATGGTATGAGGGCTGTCCCTCTCTGTGGGATTTGAATGAGATTATTTCAAACAGGGTACATTTTTGTATGAGATGTGTCTGTTAGTGTTGCATGTTGTATGAAATGTGTTTCTAACACACTCACAACTGGCAAAATTTTCACTTTCCTAACACTGAGGTTGGGTGAAAATAAAAGAATTCTGAAGCATATTGGCACAAACTTCTGTCATAAAACAGGGATAATAATTAGAAAATTTGTATTGAAATATCAGTCTTGTAAAGATTTGTTGTGTAAAATATATAATTTTCCATTAAAAAGCCACAAGTGGAGAAGTGCAGAAGAAAAAAGATTTTGAAAATTATCATATTCCAGGGATGTGTAAATTAAACGAGACATGGTTTTGCCTACTTGCTTTTTGGGTATAATAGACTACTTGTTGCTATTAAGTTCATTTTGAAATACTTTACATTTATCCTGGAAAAACAAAATGAAAAAATGAAATCTAATATTCCTGTTTCGTGTGACAAATTGTAAAACAACGACTTTTGCATAATGGAACTCTACAGGATTTGCATATGAATAAGTGCCAGTATATTTTCCATGAACTTTGAAAACTACTATGTTTTGGTGAATACTTGGTTTTTCCCGACTGTGTGATTCTTTCCAAATGATGTGTTTCCATGTCATCAGAAAATCTGTAAGGAAGATCATGGTGTGGTGTTTGACCTTCTGCTGTTGAAGCTATTAATTGGTAAATTTCCAGAATCATTATGAACAGTGTATCACAAGCATTCCATTCTTGGACCAGATTTTGTAAGTATTTCAGAAAGTTTATATTGCTATGTGTACTGAACTTAGATTATCCAATAATCTAATTGAAGAGAGTACAATGTACAATAAACATGAAAATTTTTAGGGCCACTTGATTGATTTTTATAAAAGTGAATTATATGAAAAATATTGGGCAACCCCTTAGGGTCCCCCCTCCCACTGTGGGAGCTTTTCTGTCCTCTCAATAAATCCTGCATTAAAAAAAAGTGGCCGGGTTGGATGGCTCAGCCTGTAATCCCCGTGCTTTGGGAGGCCAAGGTGAGTGGATTGCCTGAGCCCACGTGTTTGAGACCCGCCTGGGAAACTTGGTGAGCCCTCACCTCTACAATAAATCAAAAAATTAGCTGGGCATGGTAGTGCGCGCCTGTTGTTCCAGCTACTTGGAAGGCTGAGGCGGAAGGATCGCCAGAGTCCAGCTGGTCGAGGCTGCGGTGGCCGGGAGCGTGCCACTGCACTCCAGTCTGGGTGACAGAGTAAGACTCCAACTCAAAAAAAAAAAAATCAACACCTTTCATATGTTGATTAAATTTTACTATGTACTCAGGTTTATGAACTTTTTGTTCAGTTTTTTAATTTACCTTTTTAGCCTACACAAAATCACCATTGTGTATCTTTGATATCATTCAAACTGGCTGAATAACCTTTCATTTGAGAGTTAGTACCTCACCTTTCCACCAAAAATCAGATTCACCTATTTTAAATTTCAGATAATTTAATTCCTTTGGAAATCCTTTAATTCTTCATATTGTACCACAAATTTGAATATTTTTCTTCAAACTTTTTAGCTACTGTAACACTATTATACTAGTTATCTATGTAGACATGGTGCCATAAGTTTTCATTTTTATTTAAAAAGTGAAATGGTCTTTTCTAAATTGTCACCTTTTTCACAATACAACTGAAAGTTGCAGACATATTCAGTATTTACCTCAGACACCACTCTGAGTAGCATTCCATTTCTTATATTTTTATTCAGATTCCAATCCTAAAAAGACAGTCTTCCACAATGAGGTATTATGGATTCATCCAGGAAAAGTTCTTGTTCAGGTTTGTATGCAGTGTTTAACTTCTTTAAAACATAACTTATTATGGCTAAATTTTGGTAGTCTGATTGGATTTGACTGGGAAAATGCAAAAACTGCAAAATTTGTAGGAATCTATTTCATGTCATTATTTTTGAAAAGAAAGGTGTTGAAATTGATGAATGTGTTGATCAATAATTATATATTGTCCCATCAAAATATGTAATGCTAGAAATTTCCTTTAATCTCAGACACTGTAGTATTACTCCACTTTTTTCTTGTTTCTTTGGACATTTATATTTGTGGTGCACGTGATCATACTATCTATTCTTTTCAGTTGCAATCATTTCTATAAAATCATCTCCAATAAATAGTCTGACAATTTCAGTTCTATTTTGAGGATCATTTGGAAATACCTTGACACCTGGATTACCAACAAACACTTCCAAGTTTCTTTTTGGATCATATTTTGTCCATTCAGTGTCTGATTCATTCTCAACTACTAGATTCAATTCTCAACTACTAGATTATCTGCATTACATTTCTTTGTTTACATTGCATCATGACGTCATTATCTGTCTCACTATCACTAGTAAGTTCACTGGATTCACCTCAAACTCAGAAATCTCATCAGCATATATTGAATCATTTTCCATAATTATGGTAAAATTATTTTTAATGTTGAAGTATGAAAGCCCTGAAATATCAAGATACAAGTATACAACATGAATTGCAACACAGTAGTGACCAACTTTTAATTTTTATCAACCATACAAAACAATGTTGTGCAGTTGATAGCAGATAATTATCTAAATTAACTTTCTCCTTGCCTGACTCTTCATTTTAAAGTACAATAGAATAGCACAGACATATGACAAAGTGCAGCATTCAGAAACAGAATTTGCAAAGACATGAATTCATGTTAGTGGCACCTAACATGAATTCTGACAGGAACAGAATTCGTGTCAATGGCAACCAGGAATGGAATTTGGAATGAGCTTGGTGGCTCAGCCTGTAATCCCACGCCTTGGGAGGCTGAGGTGAGTGAATTGCCTGAGCCCACGGGTTCGAGACCCGCCTGGGCAACTTGATGAGACTTCATCTCTACAATAAATCAAAAAATTAGCCGGGTGTGGTAGCGCACGCCTGTAGTTCCAGCCACTTGGAAGGCTGAGGCGGAAGGGTCCCAGAGCCCAGCAGGTCGAGGCTGTGGTGGCCGGGAGCGGCCACTGCACTCCAGTCTGGGTGACAGAGTGAAACTCCAACTCAAAAAAAACAAAGAAAGGAAAGTTTATTTAAAATGTAAATTTGTTGGGGGTGGGGGAGATCCACCTCCCCAAGGTAAGGGAGGGCGCCAAAGCCAGGAAATGTGGCCCAGCCATAGGAACAGAATTAGAAGTGAAGTGAATTCACATCAGCGGGGACCAGGAACAGAATTTGGGATGATGTGATTCATGTCCGTGGTCATGAATGAGCTAACTGGTGACAGGTTTAGGAAAATGTGTGGATAACTGTCTTATGTTGAATGTGATATTTTCAAAACTGGGGACATGCAGATTGAGATGCGTTCCTAACTGGGTGCATGTTGAATGAGATGTGACTGTCACTGATAAACGTTGTATGAGATATGTTTATAACTGGATGAACTTTTGTATAAAATGTGCCTGTCACTGTTGCAGGTTGTTTAAGAAGTGTTCCTAACCGGGCGTATGTGGTATGAAATGTGTCCCTGACTGTGACACGCTGAATGAGATTATTTCTTCCTGGGTGCATTTTTTTATGATATATGCTTGTCACTGTTGCCTGTTGTATGAAATATGTCTCTAACTTTGGACATGCTGTGTGAAATGTGTGTTTAACTGTTTATGTTGCTTGTGGGTTTTTTTTGCAACTGGGTGCATTCTGTATGAGACGTGTCCCTCACAGTTGCATGCTGAATGAGACTATTTCATATTCTCTGCATTTTTGTATGAGATACGTCTGTTACTTTTGCACAATGTATGAATTTTGTTTCTAACTTGAGGCATGTTGTGGGATGTGTGTGTTTAATTGGTATACATTGTATGTGATTTTTTCCGCAACTGAGTGCTTGCTGTATGAGATGTGCATATAGTGGTCGCAGGTTGTAAAATATGTGCTCATAACTAGGTGCATGCTGTCTGAGATGCACCAGTAACTGGTAAATGTTGTATGTAATGTGTTTATAACTTGATGCATTTTTGTATAAGATGTGCCTGTCACTGTTACAGGTTGTCTAAGATGTATTCCTGAGTGCATGTGGTATGTGATTTGTCCCTTTCAGTGGAGTGTTGAATGAGGTTATTTCAAACTGGGTGCATTTTTGTATGAGATATGTATGTCACTGTTGCACATAGTATAAAATGTGTTTCTGACACATTCGAGGTCGGCAAATTTTTCACTTGCCTAATACTTAGAGTGGGTGCAAACAAAAAATTCTGAAGCTGGTTGACACAAACTTTTGTCATTAAGACAGGGGTAAAAATCAGAAATTTTGTCTTGAAATATCAGTCTTGTAAAGATTTGTTGAGTAAAACAGAATTTTCCGTTAAAAAGTTGCAAGTAGAAAAGAGCAGAAAAAATATTTTGAAAGTTATTATATTGTATAAATTACACTGGGTGTAGTTTTGCATACTTGCTTTTTAGGTATATAATAGACATTATTATTATTATTATTATTTAGAAATACTCTCATGTGTCTTGGAAAAACAAAACGGAAAAATGAAAGTTAATATTCCTGTTTCATGTGATAAATCACAAAACAATGACTTTTCCATAAAAGGAACTCTACAGGATTTGATAAGAATGAAGCGCCAGTACTTTTTTCATCAACTTTGCAGACTCTACAATGTTCTTGTGGATACTTTGTTTTTCCCAATTGTGTGAACCTTTAAAATGATGTGTTTTCGTGTCACCTGAAAGTCTGTAAGGAAGATCATGGTGAGATGATCGACCTACTACTGCTGAGCTACACGTTGGTAAATTTCCAGAAGCATCATGTACAGCATCACAAGCAATCCATGATTCTGCCAGAATTTGTAAGTATTTTCAAAAGGTGAAATTGGTATATGGATTGAGCTTTTGATGTACTATAAATGAAGTGAAGAGAGTGCAATGTACGGTAAACACGAAAACTTTTTTTGGCCACTTGATTGATTTTCATAAAAATGAATAATATGAAAGACATTGGTCAGCAGGATCAACACTGTTCATATGTTGATTATAGTTTACTGTGTGCTCAGGCTTATGAATTTCTGTCCATTTTTAAAAAATTACTTTATCAGTCTCCACGATGTCACCATTGTGTATTGTTGATATCCATTCGAATCTCCTGTTTATTCTTCCATTTGAGAGTTAGTACCTCACCTTTTTGCTGAAAAATCAGGTTAATCTATTTTAAATTCAGATTACTTGTTCCTTTGAAAAACCTCTATGTCTTCATATTGCACCATAAATTAGAATATTTTTCTTCAATAACTTTTTAGCTACTGTAACACTATTATAATAGTTATCCTTGCAGACATAGTGCCATAACTTTTCATTTTTGTTATCACAAGTAAAATGGTCTTTTCGAAATTGTCACCTTTTTTACAATACAACTGAAAGTTGCAGGCATCTCCAGTATTTGCCTCAGATACCACTCTGACTAGCATTCCATACTTTGTATTTTTATTCAGATTATCAATCCAAAAAGACAGTCTTCTACAATCAAGTATCACGGATTCATCCAAGGAAAGTTCTTGTTCAGGTTTGTACACAGTGTTGAACTCATTATATCATAATTTATTGCAGGTTCAATTTTGCATAGTTTGCTAGGATTTGACTGCATTTCTGCGTTATTGGAAAAATGCAAACACCACAAAATTTGTAGAAACCTATTTTGTGTCATTATTTTTTCACAGTTGATGTATGTGTTGACCAATAATCATGTATTGTAGTTTTCTTACTTGTTTCAACCAAATATTTAATGCTAGAAACTTTTTCATCTTGGACACTGTAGTATTGCTCCATTTTTTTTAGTTCTTTGGACATTTATATCTGTGGCACATCTGATCATAATATCTGTTAGTTTCAGTTGCAATCATTTCTATAAAGTAATCTCCAATAAATAATCCAACAATTTCACTTACACTTTGAGGATATTTGGAAACACCTTGACACTTGAATTACCAATAAACACTTCTAACTTTCTATTTGGAGCATATTTTGTCCACTCAATGTCTGAGTTTTTCCTCAACAGTACTAGATTCAGTACCTTATATTATATGCATTAAATTTCTTTGTTTACATTGCATCATTACATCACTATCTGCTTCACTATCACTAATAAGTTCACTGGATTCATCTACAACCTTGGAAATCTTATCAGAACAGCATACTTCTTCATTTTCCATCATTCTGATAGCTATTTTTAACATTGAAATATGAAAGCCCTGAAATATCAAAATACAAGTATACAGCACTAATCGCAATGAAATAATTACCGGTTTGCAATTTTTACCAACTACATAAAACAATAACAACATTGTGCAGCCGATATCAGATAATTATTTCAATTAACTTTCTCCTTCCCTGACTATTCATTTTCAAGCAAAATATAATAATGCATACATAGATAACATTACAGCATTCAGAAACAGAATTTGCAAAGATGTGAATACATGTCACAGCAACCAGGAACAGAATTTGGAATGACCTGAATTCACATCAGTGTTTATGAATAAACTACTTTGGGGCATGTTGTGGAAAATGTGTAGTTAACTGCTTTATGTTGTATGAGACATGTTTACAACTGGGGTCAAGCAGTATGAGATGTGCCTATAACTGTTGCAGGTTTTACAAGATGTGTTCATAACTGGGTGCATGTCGAATGAGATGTGCCTGTCACTATTAAATGTTGTATGCAATGTGTTTATAACTGAATGCATTTTTGTGTAAGACGTGTCTGCCAAGGTTGCAGGTTGTCTAAGATGTGTTTCTCACAGGGTGCATGTAGTGTGAGTTATGAACTTCACTGTGACACGTTGAATGAGATTATTTCACCCTGGGTGCATTTTTGTATGAGATATATCTGTCACTGTTGTACATTGTCCAAAATTTGTCTCTAACTTAGAACATGTGTGAAATGTGTGTTTAAATATGTTGTGTGTTGGTTTTTTTTTTTTTGAATTGGAGTCTCACTCTGTCGCCCAGACTGGAGTGCAGTCACGCTTCCGGTCACTGCAGCCTCGACCTGTTGGCTCCTGTGATCCTTCCACCTCAACCTTCCAAGTAGCCGGAACTACAGACACGCACTACCACGCCCAGCTAGTTTTTTTATTTATTGTAGAGACAAGGTCTGGCTAAGTTGCCCAGACAGGTCTCGAACCCATGGGTTCAGGTAATCCACTCGCCTTGGCCTCCCAAAGTGCCACCGAGACTGTATGTTGGTTTTTTTGCAACATGGTGCATTTTGTACAATGGGTGTCATTCACTGTTGCACGTTAAATGAGATTATTTCGTACTCTCTGCATTTTTGTGTGAGACACATTTGTCACTGTTGCACATTGTATGCAATGTGTTTCTAAGTTGGGGCATGTTGTGGGAAATGTGTATTTAATTGTTGAGGCTGTGGTAGCTGTGAGTGTGCCACTGTATTCCAGCCTGGGTGACAGTGAGACTCTGACTCAAAAATAAATAAATAAATAATTTGGGATGATATGGGAGTATTCCTGGGTGGAATATAGAATGTGACCCAGAATCCAACCATATCACCCAGGGTGGTGGGGCAAAAGGTGCTGACCTGAAATGTCACTTTGGAAATGAGAGGAATCTGAAGATAAAGGCAAAAGGAACGGTGAATAAGGAGTGGTCTTTATTTTATAAAGTTCTTCCCATGGAGGCAATTGTTAACTCTAAAACTACCCTAACCCTATGCGAACCCTAACCCTAACTCCTTATCCTGACCTCAACCCAACTCCAAACTGGTACTCATCCTAACTTTTAACCCTGACTTTAACCCGGAGATGTGGAGAGACCACCACACCCTCTTCACAGGCCAGATCGCATGGAAGTGGGGATGAGAGATGTTCCCTTCTTTGGTTCTCTTGTCCATCAGGCCATCCATCCCAGCCTGCAGGGAAGGACTGTGTCCTCTGCCTGGGGATCTTGTTCCTACTTCCAGGTCACAGCAACTGAAGTCCTCCACGTGTGGGGTGGCATGGGGTGAAAGGGAGGCAGAGCCATGCTCCATCATAAGGGCCTTAGGGGGGTGACCACAGAGAACAAGCAACTAATGCAGACTCTCTGAAGCTGGTGGCCTCAGGAGGATTGGGTTTTGGCGTGAGAGGAGTCCTAGGGTGAGGAAACGCAGCATTCTGGTTTTCGAAACACCTGAAACTCTCCACAGCCAGACATGTGCTTTGACAAAGAAAGGAAATGTGTCTAAGGGATGCAAGCCCCTTTAGATGATCAGGCCCAGAGAGGCATTAATATGTGACAGCTGTGGTCTTGCTCCCTCTTGAGCTACATTAATCACCTCTTGAAGCCACTTGCTATGTGGGCTCTGGACTGACCGGAACCAAGCAGTCATGAAATGCCACGCCTGGACACCGTAACTCACGCCCTGTAGTTCAGCCCACGCTAACCTATGTTATCTGTCAGGGAGATTCCTGTCAAACAACAGCTTTGTATCTGCCCCCTCCTGTCCCCTTTGCCTTTAAGACCCTGAGGTGACAGATGCCACATGGAGTTTCTCAAGGCAGCTGGGAAATGTGTTCCTGGCAGCTGTTCTCCTTGTGGCTCAAGCAAATTCTAAAATTGTATTTTGTGCCTCAGCTTCTCCCTCTAGGGTGACAGCTTTAAAAGAGCCCAAGAGGAGGGGGTTCCCTGAAAAAACCCTGAAGCGGGAAAGGACTGTGTGGCCCTCCCACCTCCCTGAGGCATCCCGCAAATCTCCATCACAGCCAGGAAAAAAAAATGGACATGGGGGGGGGCTGCTGAGGGTTTCCTGGGATTATCCAGCTGAATTTGGAAACAACCTGACACTGTGGGTCTCCTCGGACAGTGAGGGTCTGTCCCAGGCAGCTCCGCTCCAAGCTCATTCACCCCAAGCCCCTCCAGCTGCTCCGCGGCCTCCCCCAGACCCCTCGCCAGGCACAGCCGCAGCGGGATACGCTCATGGGGTGCCCTCGCCCTGCCCAGGCTCTGGACCGACCGCGGCGCCCGCCAGGCCCCCTCCCTGCCTGCCTGGAGTCAGGAAGCCAGCAGCAAGTGCCAGGAAGGGGGCGGCCCGGGAGCTCCGGGGCGCGCGGGCACCGCCCCTGGAAGATGCTCCTCTCCCCTCGCCCACAGAGCCCTCCTGGAAGACCCTCGGCGTGCCCCCGACCTTGACCGCCAGCCTAGTCCTTCGGCCCCACGACCCCAGGACACGTGCCCCTCACCTAGGGAGGGCGTTCCGACCCCACCTTCTCCGCAGACCCCTTGCCCCACCTGGCATGAGCGCGGGCGGGAAGTGGGGGCGCTAGAGGATGTCACCTCGTCAAGCGGGATTGGGGGGATGGGGGACTGCGGGGGGGGGCGAGGTGGGAGGGGCGGGATTCGGCGGACGCGCTCTCTCAGCAGCCAACGCCCGAAGCTCCCGGAACTGCGGGGGCTGCGGACCACCCGGCCCAGGTCCTCGCTGCAGCCTCGCACTTGGAGGCGGCCCTTGGGCTCTAGGGGCCCCACAAACGCAGCACCAGCTCTGGCCACGGTCTCCGGGGAGGAGGACAGAAGAAGCAGGCACTGCCCGGCAGACTCTCCCTGCGCCCACCCCAGCACAGCGGTCCTTCACCCCGCTCTCCGCGGGACGCGCGGCTCTTTCCTGGGATTATCCAGCTGAATTTGGAAACAACCTGACACTGTGAGTCCCCTCGGACAGTGAGGGTCTGTCCCAGGCAGCTCCGCTCCAAGCTCATTCACCCCAAGCCAGTTCAGCTGCTCCGCTGCCTCCCCCAGACCCCTCGCTCGCCAGGCACAGCCGCCGGGGGCTCCGCGGGTCGCCGCCACGACGGCCACGCAGAGCTCCAGAGCGCAAAGCGGGCTTTCACAGCCGGGAGCGGGGAGGGACCCCGGCCTGCCTGGTGCACGACGGGAGGAGGGCAGCTCTGCACCCCGCTCCTGTGCCCGACCTCCGGCCCCAGCCCCGCGCCCAGGGTTCCTGGGCCCCAGGACCCGTCTGGCCCGGACCCGCGGTGGGTCCGTGCGCCCCGGCGGGATCGCTTGGCGCCGGCCACCCGCGCCCCGCCCCTCCTCAGGGCGGTCCAGGGGCTTGGGTTCAGGGGAGTGTGGCGGGGCGGGGTTGCCAGTGGGCTCCAAGGGCTGGGAGCCAGCGAGGGGCCGGCCAGGGCTCCCTTGGCGCTGCAGGCGCGGCCCGGAGGAGGCCCCGGCTGGGCACACACGGAGGCCAAGCCCAGCCTCTGTGTGCACCGCGCGGAGCTCAGGGACGCAGAGGGAGGTCTCGGCGCAGGACGGGAAGCCAGAGAGCCTCCACGGAGGAGCCGCCGAGCTGGACTGCGGCATGAGCAGGAATTCCTCGGGTGGGAGGATGGCGGGACTGCATCAGGCGAAGACCAATGCGCAGGTCTGGGGGTTTCACCCGACAGTGAAATGCTGGAGACGCCCCCTCGCGCCCTCCCCGCCCCAGCGGCCGAGAACACGCCGCCGCTGTGAAGCAAGGCCCTGGACACACATGTAGCCAAGCGGCCTGAGCTCCCTGCCAGAGGGATCGTCAGCCCTCATCCCCAGGAGGAAACAGGGTTGGGGGGTGATGCTTGCCAGGCCGGAGGATGCAGGGCAGAGGCTGGGACCCCACGTGGGGGAGCCCACCCCGCCCTTTGAGGAAGAAGACTGTGGGGAGCTGGTGGCAGACCCTGACCTGGCCCAAGGTCTGAGTACAGCAGGGCAGGCACAGATTCCAGCTGGAGAGGGTCAGGACCGGCCACTCCGTTCCCAGGAGGACTCGGCCCGGCCTTGTGCCCAGCCAGCAAGTGACATTGCCCTGCAGGGACTCTGGAGTGTCGGGTCCCCCTCAGCCCACATGACTAGAGGCTCCTAGGCCCACTCTCACAGGGAAGGGAGGATCATCTCCCACTCTCAGGCACCGGGAGATCAGGAGCCGATGGGAGCCAGAGAGGGAAGTGAGACTTGCCTGATGCTTCTGCCCCATCTGGCTTATGGCTTGGGAGACCTGATTTGCTCATCAGGACAATGGGCAGGGAAAAGGCTTAAAACAGTAAACAAGTAGGCAGTACACTAGGCTTTTTGGAATCTGTGTTGTGTGCATGAGATTGATGACTCTGCCAATCACAGCCACTGGTGAGGGAGGGATAAAAGCTGGCATCGATTATTGACGGACCATCCATATGCTACATATGCTAGAGTCTGATTTTTAAATAATCTTTAAAGTATGTTTGTTTTGTTTTGAGTCAGAGTCTCACTCTGCTGCCCAAGTTGGAGTGCAGTGGCACACTCACAGCCACCCCAGCGTCGACCTGCTGGACTCTGGTGATCCTTCCATCTCAGTCTTCCAAGTAGCTGTAACTACAGGTGCGCTCTATCACGCCCAGATAATTTTTTTTTTTTTGAGTTGGAGTCTCACTCCATCACCCAGGCTGGAGTGCAGTGACACACTCACGGCCATCACAGCCTCGACCTGCTGGGCTCTGGTGATCCTTCCATCTGAGTCCTCCAAGTAGCCATAACTACAGGTGTGCTCTATCACGCCCAGCTAATTTTTTTTTTTTTGAGTTGGAGTCTCACTCCGTCACCCAGGCTGGAGTGCAGTGACACACTCACGGCCACCACAGCCTTGAACTGCTGGGCTCCGGCGATCTTTCCACCTCAGCCTTCCAAGGAGCTGGAACTACAGGTGTGTGCTACCACACCCGGCTAATTTTTGGTTTATTGTAGAGACAAGGTCTTGCCAAGTTGCCCAGGCTGTTCTCCACCCTGAGGACTCAGGCAGTCCACTCGCCTTGGCCTCCCAAAGTGCTAGGATGACAGGCTGAGCCACCAAGCCCGGCCTAAAGTATGTTTTTAATCCCCATTTTGCGGTACAAACTGGAGTTCAGAAAGCGAAAGTGGCTTGCTCAGGGTCTAGATCTGCCCCAGGTCTGCCTGACTCCTTCACAGGAGATTTTCCACACCAGCTCACTCCACGGGACTATGGATCCCAACCAGCCTCCCCAGGACAGTCCTGGCCTCCTCTCACCCCAGCCCATCCCTTCTGTCTCTCTTAGGGTGCCAGCTCCTCTCGGGGTTCCAGGGTCTCATTCCTCATGGGGAGTAGCACAGCCACGCAGAACCTTGCTCTCTGCCATGGGCACTGTGTCAGTGCTGACAGTGGTCACATACCTGGCTCGTGTGGCCTTCCCAGGCTGAGCTGGCACAGTACTTAATTCAGAGGTAGCACCTGTGGCTGGGAGTGGCCCTCAGCAGAGACCTTCTGTCAGTGACAACAGCAGATGGGTTTCTGTCATGGCCACCACCCTCAGGCATAACACCATCTCTGCAATCCACAACAGCCAACATCACCAAGGTTAGTATATGCCCCTGCTAAGACCTGGAGGGAGAGGGAGGGAACAGGGGTTCAGTGGTCTGCTCACCCTTGGTCACTCATGGTCAAGGGACAACAGGAGCCACCCAGCTCACAGACACAAGTTCAGCATCTTCTGTCTAGACCTTTACTGGTGGGGCCTCCAACGCTGGCGGCTATTAGTAGACACCCCCAATGGCAAGGGTGCAGCAGACCCTGCCTCAAAGAAGTTAATTTCCTATCAAAAGTGATAGAACATTCTTGGTGAACCATGGCATAGCGTATTATGGGTTTGGAAGTCTAGAGCATTGTATTTTATTAATTTATAAATCAGACTAAAGCCTTAAAAAATAATTTAGAAGATCAGTCCAAACTGAAGGCAAACCTATGTGGACTAACAGACTATTAAAACAAAATGAGATCTCAGAATTTTTTATTTTTATTTTTTAGTTGGAGCCTCACTCTGTCTCCCTGGCTGTAGTGCAGTGGCATGCCCATAG
Source organism: Cephalopachus bancanus (assembly GCA_027257055.1). Lineage (NCBI taxonomy): Eukaryota > Metazoa > Chordata > Mammalia > Primates > Tarsiidae > Cephalopachus > Cephalopachus bancanus. The sequence continues at coordinate 3,003,494 of JAPVLO010000180.1, forward strand.
TCACTACAGCCTTGACCTGCTGGGCTCAGGTGGTCCTTCTGCCTCAACCTTCCAAGTAACTGGGAACTATAAGTGCACACCACATTACCCAGCTAGTTTTTTGATTTACTGTAGAGACAAGGTCTTGTCATGTTGCCCAGGCTGGTCTTGAACTCCTGGGCTCAGGCAATCCTCTCATCTCCACCTTCCAAAGTACTGGGATGACAGGCGTGAGTCACCGCACACAGTTGAGATCTCAGAATATTTTCTAAGCCACATTTGAATTTCTCTGGCTAGAGTTTGAATGTGTATTTGAAATACCTAGATTCTATTATCATTTGTTTTCCACTGAGAGTATTTTATCTCTGCATGTAACCTTCTCTGATGAAATAATAGAACAACATTAATTCCTTTCATTGTGCCTCTTTTCTTATACCTTGCAAAGCCTTTGTTTATCCATCCTGATCCTGAAACCATGCAGAGAGCTTGGTGGGATAAAGCCTCATTGTCTCCACCTCACATGATGACCACGGTGCTTAGGAAACTCACTCAGGGTTGCAAAGTCATCAGTGGCAGAGATGAGACTCAAACCCTGGGGTCCTGGCTCTGGTTTAGAACTCACTGCAGTCTATCAATGATTTGAGCAATCACTTTGTGTTTTGGAACTGAGATAATAGGGACATATGTAAAACACGTCTCTGCCCTTCAAAGTTCACACTTATGTACAATATAAAAGAAAACTTGTATACCTAATCCTGAATTGTACCTCAGAGTTTTAAAATAAAGTAAAACCAACATGTATAAATCAGTGCGAGTGTTGTTATACGAGTATTTTTTTCTTTTTTTTTTAACTTTAATTTTTTTATTTTAAAGATGTGGGGTACAATTCAGGGTTAGGCATACAAATGTTCACTATGCAGGCACCCTTGTTGATGAGGTGTGCCCCTTCTTCCCCAGGCAGATTCCCACTACTGCCAATCCTGCTTCCCTGCCCCCCTCCTGGCAGTTACCCTCTGCTGCCAATTCTTTTCTTACAGGTTATACGAGTATTTATGCTGGTGAAAGCTGGAGTTGGTGGGACAGGTGGTAAGTGCTGTAGGAGTGGAAGGGGAGATGCACAGTGAGGGCAGACATCAAGGAGGGAGCTCGATATGGAAGACTAGGAGGAATTGTTGGATGGAGCTGGGTTGGTGGTGAAGCCCTTTCTAAGCACACCTTTGTGTTATGTGAAAGTGGACGTCTATGTGGCATTATTATTATTGGCTGGCAACTGGAGCTTCTGTTCCTGTTCCAACAAACCCAACACCACTCCACCTGAGAAACAACCCCTTCACCGATGAGCTTCTCTCCAAATTGCCGGTCACTAAGTCTTGGTCTAGGGCTAGGTGAGTGTCCGTCTATGGAAACAGGAGCTTGGAGTCAGACCGTTATAGGAGATAAATGGGATGGCACCTGGAGTGGGGGTTGGGACAGCTGCCATCCTGTTACTCAGTTGGATTGGGGTGCTGAAGCTGACAAAGTTGATAGTGTCTTGAGCTCATGGGGCTTGGTGTCCTCATCTGTAAAGGGGGAATAATCATTCCCAACCTGTGTCAGATCTTGTGGAACTGAACCCTTAACCTGTGGGGCCTGTGTTAACGCCAGGTAGTTTGTATGTGAATTGACTTGAACTGTTGAGCACTCAGTAGATGTTTAGAGAATTTGAGAGTTGGTTGTTGATGTCAGAAAACATCCCCATTTAGTAAGTGGTGGTACTGGTATTTGAACCCAGTCTGATTGTAAAGTCTATGCTTTCAACCACTCTGCTTTACCACCTCTTTACAACAGGTGGTACAGATAAAATTAAAGAATTGCAGATTTGTTAGAGCTTAAAAATTCATCCCAAATGTTTGTCAGTTTCTTTTTTTATTTTTTTTAAGCCCAAAGAAACCTCCTGTCTCTTGATTCAGCACTTTTTCCATCACATAACATAATTTATTATCAAAATCAAATTTGATATCAAAGTACTTCTTTATGAGGGACCCAAGTGACTTAAGAAGCTATACTTGCCATATACCCCACCTCACGTTCATTGTATTTTATATATCCCTACCTCACGTTCACTATATATTATGAATTCTTAGTATTTTAAATCCTACCTCAGACCCCGTAGAATTAGGCACATGTCGGGGGCCGGGTAGTGACTGATTGTATAGTTATACAATATTTTAAGCAGTGTTTGTACTCAGAACTTTGTTAAGCTTTGTCTGTCCCAATTGCCATGCTGACTTCTTCTGCTTCTGTAACAGGCTGTAAAAGTTAAGCGATAAGCCCCTTCTGGGCATTCCTTAGACTCTGGCGCCAGCCCACTTCTGGTGGGCTCTGTGTTATCTCAAACCTGCCCGTGTGCCCGAGCTGATTTATACACAGTCACAGTGAGTGTGTAAACCTAGCTTATCTGGCATTCCACTCTGCCCGTTTAGCCATTTCCCGTCAATCACGAATAACTAAGCCTGAGCCCACGCAAATCAAACTCGAATCAACCAGTCAAAGTCTTTATAACTGCATCATATAGTTTTTATCCAATCCTGTGTGCACAAGTTTGTAAAGCTACCCCACTCCCTCAGAATTATGTATAAAAGGTGCGTGTTAACCTGAATTGAGGCTCTCGTCCCTGAAGCCGCTGCGTCGGTTTCAAACGTGAGCCCAGACTCGAGCCTGAATAAAGATCCTCGTGTGTTTGCATCGGAGCTGGCTCCTTGGTGGTCTCTTGGATTTTGAATTTTGGGTTTAACACTTTATAGTTCTGTGAAAACTGACATAATGAGACAGTTTTAGGCTAGGCTTTTGCCCTGTATATATGACTTTGGGTTGGACTTCTTTTTTTTTTGAGTTGGAACCTCACTCTGTCACCCAGGCTGGAGTGCAGTGGCATACTCACAGCTATCCCAGCAACTGCTGGGCTCCAGCAACCCTTCTGCTTCAGCCTTCCAAGCAGCCAGAACTACAGGCGTGTGCTACCATGCCCAGCTAATTTTTGATTGATTGTAGAGACAAGGTCTCACCATGTTGCCCAGGCTGACCTCAAAGCCCCAGGGGCAGGCAATCCTCTCACCTTGGCCTCCCAAAGTGCTGGGATTACAGGCTGAGCCACTGAGCCCAGCCTGGGTTGGACTTTTTGAGACTCACTTTTCTGAGTGCTTCTAGAACCAAGAGGGTGTCAAGTCCAAATCTTTCTTTAACTTTACAGATGATAAAACGTGTTGGGTTTAGGTCTCCTGAATGCATAGCCCGAGATGAGGTTTGAGTGCAGTAAGATTATGTGGTGGCTGATCCAGGAAGCAGAAGTGCAGGGGCAGGAAGAGTGGGGGGAAGGAACCGGCACAAGAATCTGTTATACAGTGAGTGTCACTGGTCTTACTGCTTGGGGATCTTGAGGAACTGGGTAGGAAGGTGTTAGAGAGAAAGAGCATACTATGAACCAAGTTGTGCCTTCCCCAAATTTATAGGCTGAAGCTCTAAACCCCAATATGACTATCGTTGGAGATGAGGCCTTTCAAGAGGTAATGTTTAATGGACTCAAAAGAGCTAGTGTCCTAAGAATGAAAAGAGCCGAGCATGGTGGCTCATGCCCATAATCCCAGCACTTTGGGAGGCTGAGGTGAGAGTATTGTCTGAGATCATGGGTTCGAGACCAGCCTGGGCTAATAAATAAATAATTAGCCAGGTGGGGTGGCACAAGCCTGTAGTTCCAGCTACTTGGAAGGCTGAGGTGGAAGGATCGCCTGAGCCCAGCAGGTCGAGGCTGCAGTGGCGGGGAGTGTGCCACTGCCCTGCAGCCTGGGTGACAGAGTGAGACTCCAACTCAAAAAAAAAGAAAAAAAAGAATGAAAAGAGGAGAAGACACCAGTGCTTGCTCACTCCACACTCACAAAGAGGCCAGCAAGAAGGCAGAAGAGAGGCCTCCCCAGAAACCAACCCTGTCAATACCTTGATCTTGGACTTCTAACTTCCAAAACTGTTAGAAAATAAATGTCTGTGGTTTAAGCCACCCAGCCCATGTTACTTCATCATGGCAGGCCAAGCTAACACAGAGAGCTGTCTTATTATTCTTTAAGACTCCCACAGCACCTAGAACAGTGCCCGCCTAGTACACAGAAACCCCTTAACAAATGTTAACCTGTGGGCTAAGCATTGAATTGAAATCCTCACATGAATGAAAGATGGATGATACTGATGGGGCCCTGGATCTGGAATCTCTGACAAACTCCAGGGCACAGGAGCCCTCACCTGCAATTGCAAAACCCAAAAGGTCACACTTTACCTGGCAGCAAAGCTTGACCTGAACAGGAATAGAGCTACTTAAAACACCACATTAGGTTTTATCACAGAACTATTCATGGTTTTGATTATAGGGTACTATACCAGCTCTGGTTGGTAGTATTATAAAATCTATGCCTCAGGTATCATACTACCTTTCCAAAATCCACAGAAAAGTCAGAATTATAAAACACCTCTGACCCCAAGTGATATGAATAAAGACTTGTGGACTCTTGAGACATAGGGGGTTTATAGTGACCTTACAGCTGTCAACTCAAAGAAGACTATGGGGAACACTACTTGAATTGTATGAAAGTAAACTGAAATTGTTATTTGAAGAGAATGGGAAATAACTTAATTCTAAACTAGGTAGGTGTGTGATTGGGAATAAAACATGTTTATTGGTATGCATGCTACAGATGCCACTGTTGTTTTTGAGCAGTTAATTTCATCTGCCTACAGAATGAGCTGAGTACAGTTTTTTAAGATGTAATAAAAAAGTACAATATTACCTTGGAAAATAGCAGCAGTGCAATTTAAAGTTCAACTGGCCTCTTATAAATTGTGCTTAACAGTTGGGTAAATCAATAATATATGAATTATAAAAATACTATCAATTCATTATGGTTATAAACATTGCTATCGCAATTAATATGAATAAAAGTAATTTGCTAAATTTACAAATTGTAAAAAATCCATCACAAAATTTTTTTTTGAGTTGGAGTCTCACTCTGTCGCCCAGGCTGGAGTGCGTGGCAAGCTCACTGTTACTGCAGCCTAGACCTGCTAGGCTCAGGATACCCTTCCGCCTCATCCTTCCAAGTAGCTGGAACTACAGACACACACCACCATGCCAAGCTAATTTGTGATTTACTGTAGAGATGGGGTCTTGCCAACTTGCCCAGGCTGGTCTTGAACCTGTGGGCTAAGGCAATCCTCTCACCTCAGCCTCGCAAAGTGCTGGGATGATAGGCATGAGCCACTGTGCCCAACCCCACCACAGATATTTTAGTCAGTTTCTTTATTTTGAAAAAAGAGAAGCCCAAAGAAATCTCCCGTCTCTTGGTTCGGCACTTTTTCCATCACATAAAATAATTTATTACCAAAATCAAATTTGGTATCAAAACATCTTGAGCTTTTTTGTTTTGTTTTGTTGTTTTGAGTTGGAGCCTCACTCCATTGCCCAGGTTAGAGTGCAGTGGCACGTTCATGGCCACCCCATGATCCTTCCGCCTCAGGCTTCCAAGTAGCCAGAACTACAGGCATGTGCTACCACGCCCGGCTAATTTTTTTTTATTTATTGTAGAGAAGAGGTCTTGCCAAGTTGCCTGGGCTGGTCTCAAACCTGCAGGCTCAGGCAATCCACTCGCGTCGACCTCCCATGTGGGGTTCAGCCTCCACTGAGCAGGGCCTGAGTTGGGGGGAAGGAATGAGAAAAGAAAGAGACAGAGAAACAGCGGGATTGAGAGGGTCCTCTCTCAGGTAGCTGAGAGTGAGAGAGAACAAATTTACTTTCCCTGTGAGCCTCTTATATAGGACAAAAATCTCACAAAGGAGGGCGAAGCCATGCAAGCAGGATATGTTAATGTCTGAATTAAATCACACAAGCAGGGTAAGTATCAATGACTAAACTATGCACATCTTAATGTCTATGCTAAGCAAGGCAATCACTCAGGATGAGCAGGTTCCAGGCCAGACTTGGTGCCATTTGGCTATCCATAGAAATGCAACCAAAAGGTCAGGGGAGACAATCGAAATGTAGGCTCGGTTCCCTGGACATGAGAAACATAAGGACCTTGTCAGCTTATGTTCTGGTTTCCTTCACATCACAAGTACACACAAATTTAAAGCTGGCTTATAAAGTAATAGTGGTGAGCATACAAGATGACAGGGCCAAGGGGTTAAAGAGTGGGAAGGGTCAAAGACAAAGAAAACAAAGAAAAAGAAAAATGCTCCCAATCTTCTCCCAGCCTGCCCATCTGCCAAAAAATAATAATAACAATAATGTAAGTGCCTCAAAGAGAGATTAAAGTTGTATTCAGTCAACGTGCATGAGAAAATACCTAGAAACCAGGTAATTCTTCAAGTTAAAGCAAAATTGAGTTTTATTTTTTATTTTTATTTTTTTTGAGTTGGAGTCTCACTCTGTCGCCCAGACTGGAGTGCAGTGGCCGCTCCTGGCCACCACAGCCTCGACCTGCTGGGCTCCGGCGATCCTTCCGCCTCAGCCTTCCAAGTAGCCGGAGTCACAGGCATGCACTACCACACCCAGCTGATTTTTTGATTTATTGTAGAGATGAGGTCTTGCTGCCCAGGCAGGTCTCGAACCCGTGGTCTCAGGCAATCCACTCACCTCAGCCTCCCAAAGGCGCAGGATTACAGGCTGAGCCACCAAGCCTGGCGAGACATATCTTTCTATGGTATTTGAGCCATTCCATGTTTTGATCTGCTACTTTGACTTAGAATACTTGAACAAAAACAGTGAGAGAGATACAGACCTAAATGATACCTTTCCAGCTTCTGATCATCTTTTCTATTTTTCATCAAAGATGGTTAGAGATTGTGGAGTGAAAGAAAATGCTTTGATAGATTTGTCTTCAGTTGCATAACAAGTCAGGTAATAGGACTTGATGAAAGAGATAGGGTTGTTTAGTAAATAGCATTGGGCTGAAAATGAAAAGATATCATTGATACGCTTGATGCTTTCTAGCTGGTGACATAAACAAGTGACTTTCCTAACTAGAACTCCTTCTAACTCCATATCTATTAAGAGGTCTGTATGTAAAATAATCACCTAATCTCTATCACACAATAGTTATCAATCTGTGATTCTGCAATTCAAAAAAGCTCATTTATTACAGAGATTCTTCCTTATAAAACAGACAAGAAAGAAAGAAAAGTAAAATATTAGGCCAGGCATAGTGGCTCACGCCTGTAATTCCAACACTTTGGGAGGCCAAGGTGAGAGGATTGCTTGAGCCCAGGGGTTTGAGACCAGCCAGGGCAATTTGGCGATACCTTGTTTGTACAGTAAGTCAAAAAAATTAGCTAGGCATGATAGGGCACTTCTATAACCCCAGCTACTTGTGAGGCTGTGGCAGAAGGATTGCCTGTGCCCAGCAGATAGAGGCTACAACGGCCTTGATCCTGTCACTCTTCTCCAGCTTGGGCCAGAGTGAGACGCTGGCTCAAAAAAAAAAAAAATACACTATATACTTTATCTTTATTTTTTTCTGGGAGTAGTAAGACTCGAGTGCTGATCCTGACCTAATTCTGAGCTTATATATCTATCTAACTGTCTCATCTATTACAACTCTAAAATAATGGGGTAATATGGACAATTCTTAAAATTATTTCCAAATCTAGTCCACCATGGAACTAAGAAATGCCAAGCACTAATCCCCAGGAATTACATGTTTATTGAAAACTTTGTTAAACATACCCTGCTTCTGTGAACAAAAGACTTAGAAAACTATCTGGGTTTGAAACAAGATCTGTGTCATATAGAGCAAGTCGCTTAGTCCCTCAGAACTGTATTGTTCTAGGTTATAAGCGAGCGTTAACATGGCCTCCACTGTTGTTAGCGGGATCCAATGAGATTAGAAATGTGACAGTTCCCAGTTCACTCCTTGCCTCACGGTAGCCCAGAAGCCCATCAGGCTATGTGCTGACTTCTTCCTCGGCTTACTACACAGTGTAGAAAGGTCAAACTGCACAGCAGGCCCACCTCTGGCCCAAACACTTTTTAGTTGCTATGAAACATTCGGGATGGTGAACAGAGACTTACATATTGGCAGAACATGCTGGTTGTGATAGCAAGACAAAACGGAGATATGCCATTTTAAAACTGATGGATGATCATAGGTGCTTTTTTGGAGTGACATAATTGTAGCTTACAGAGAGAATGAAAATAATTGCACTCATGAATTCTTTTAAATATTAAGCAACTGTTTGCTTTCGAAGAAGTGAAGTTCATTGACATTGCCTGATCACTGGCTAAATGCCTGTGGTGCTTTTTTTGTTATAGAATTTGATCTTCACAATCAAACTTTAATGGCAGGCTTCCCTAGTCCTCATTATCTGGGCAAGAAAATAGAAGGTCAAAGAGCCTAAGTGCCCTACTCAAGACCACCTGTTGAACTGAATGTAGCATGAAAACCTACATAGAAAGCTAAACCCAAATTTGTGTGGCTCTAAAGGCCATTTTCTCTTTTACTCTGCCATGTTGACTTTCAATAATAAAGTCTACAACACTCCCAAATTGTTGTGCTTTAATTCACCAACAATTATTGTACTCATTGTTCCTTTAAAGTGAATTCATGTATCAAAAACTCAGAAAAACAAATCCCAGAGTGGGAATATAGGGGTAATACAGCAACTTACAGGCTTCATAATCCTCTCTAAACAGTGTTTTGCATTGGGAAGGACACAGCTGTTCCAAAATATTTAAATATACTTATTTATTGGCAGAAAGCTGGGAGGTAATGGGAGCATTCTGATGTGTGGTCAGGTCAAATATAATGTGGTTACCATAGAGGGAAAACAAGAGAAACTTGTGACAGATTCTTTGCATGATGTCATTTGGTCTTTTGTAGTTAAAAAAAAAAAATCTATGAATGACATCTGTTTATCCATTTGTGAACAAGACAAAGCCAAATTTTGCACCAGTTCTCTCTGCACAGGTCCTAAAAGGTGATGATGTGCCAAAAGTCACAAAAAACTGCTAAAATTCTACTTCTGCTGAGAAAAGAGTGCACTTGATGGACAGGTGTGTGAAATGTATTAAATCCAGGTGACAGTGGTATTTGTGTCTCCATTAGCAACAAACACTCAGGAGAATGAAACATTTAACTTAAAGAAAAGATTGTATGTGATCAGAATGACAATTTCCTCAAGAGAGGCCAATGTGTAGACAACTACACCACCTGGATATGCCTCTAAACATTCGTTACACCCTCTCTCGAATCATTACACGTGTACAAGTAGATGACGTTAGAGAAAGTTTTGCTGTTACATCTGGAAAGAGTTTCTTCATTTTTTAAAATACTGTTCTTGTAATAAATGTTATGGTGGCCAGGCTCGGTGGCTCAGCCTATAATCCCATGCTTTGGGAAGCCGAGATGAGTGGATTGCCTGAGCCTGTGGGTTCAAAACCCGCCTGGGCAACTTGGCAAGGCCTCATCTCTACAATAAATCAAAAAATTAGTCAGGCATGGTGGCACGCACCTGTAGTTCCAGCTACTTGGAAGGTTGAGCGGAAGGATCGCCAGAGTCCAGCAGGTCGAGGCTGCGGTGGCCAGGAGTGGCCACTGCACTCCAGTCTGCGCAACAGAGTGAGACTTCAACTCAAAAAAAAAAAAAAATGTTATCGTAAAACTTGCAGAAATTGTTGTCCTCAAACTTACAAACTAAACTTCTTTTTAAAATTATAGATAATTTTTGAAATAGCCTCATATCTCTGACTCACCTCAGCAGAGTTCCTATATATTTACCAAAAGGAGGTACCTGTAGAATTCCGAAATAAACTTAGTTGGGCATAGTCTTTTTGCCTCAGCATAACCATTTTTGCTTAGATTTTACCCCTGACATGCTTTGAATCTAGCACAGGTTAGTCATAGATGGATAAATTTCCAATAGGCAGGTTTTAGGAGGTGTCCAGACATTTCACTGCAGGCCAAGTGGGCAGCCTACCCCACTCCTTGGCAAATCTCCATCAGATGCAAGACCAGGACATCCCAACCTTTCAATTCATGGTTTAGCATAATCAACTCTAGGAAATTTTCAGGTCAAAGATCACCCCTTGGCTGGCTGAAGCCATAGAAATAATAAGACCACCTTTTAGTCAAGGAACTTGGGAATTGGAAATGTCTGACAAATCTCTTGCAGGAAACCACCACTCTTGTCTTCTGACATCTAGCCCACCACCAGGACAGCAATCATGTGACTAACCTACCCATCTGCCTGCCGTCCATCACCTAATATCAGTACCTGCGTTTTCCTGCCCCTTTGTGATGACGTGGAACAGACCACCACCCAATCACCTTAATGATCTTCCCTTATCAAAGGGAAGGGTTAAAAGCATTTGGCTGCAAGCAGCCAGCCACCATTGCTAGGCCATTGCCACTGCCATGGCAGCCATTGCCTTACTAGACTCTGGTGTAGCCATGTGCTCTTTGAACTATGGCTGTTGCCATGCTTCCTGGCTTTGGCCCCCTTCCCTACCTTGGGGAGGTGAATCTTTTCTCTATCTCTTTCTCTCTCTCTAATTTGCTATTTATTTATTTATTTATTTATGAATTGGAGTCTCACTCTGCAGGCCAGGCTGGAGTGCAGTGGCATGCTCACGGCATCCCAGCACTGACCTGCTGGTCTCCGGCAATCCTTTGGCCTCAGCCTTCCAAGTAGCTGGAACTACAGGCATGCACTACCACATTCAGCTAATTTTTGATTTATGGTAGAGACGATGTCTCGCCAGGTTGCCCAGGCTGGTCTCAAACCCACAGGCTCAGGTAATCCACTCACCTCGGCCTCCCAAAGTGCTGAGATGACAGGCTGAGCCACCGAGCCCGGCCTCTAATTTACTTTTTAAATGAAATATATTTTCTAATCTAACTTCTATGCAATTCTTTGCATCTTTCATGTGGCACTGGATCGCACATCAGACACTCACACCCCAGTGGGCCTGATCTAACATTCTGGAGACCCCACTGAGAGTGTGACCCTAACATGTGTATGTTAAGTGCACCAGTGGGCTTCATACTCAAATCAGGGCAGGTGCCCATGTGCTTGTCCATTGTATGCCTCTGTTAGAGATGCAATTGAAAGACTCGACTATGTGAAATTCTTAGGTGGCCATCATGGCAGAATCAGGTGGTTGCATCTGCATTGATACCAAATCATTGAGGTTTTTAATAACAACTTTCTGAAACAAAGATATCAAAAAGAACAAATACAATACTATGAGATAGATATATTGGTGGTGAAAGAAAACAAATTAAATTAGAGGCTTAAAGCAACGTTATTTCTCACAATTCTACAAGTCAGCAATATGGACTGGGCTCAACTGAAAAATTCTTGTTGATTTCACCTGAGATCACACATGTAGCTGCAACCATTGGGTGACTCAACTGCAACTGAATGATCCAAGGTCATCTCACCCACACGTCTGGTGGTTGGTTCTGGGTGTTGACTGGGGTAGTGGGGGCTGTGGGCTCATTTGTTCACTCGTATTTTAGTAAGCTAGTCCAGGTTTCTTCACAAAGGAACAAAAACAGGACAAGTGCTTTTCAGACCTCTGCTTTCTTCACATTTGCTAATATTTCATTGGTCAAAGTCCACGTCATGGCTAAGCCCTGGTTCTTAATGGAGCGACTGGAATGCCATTGCAAAGAGACATTCACACAGTTTGTCTTCTGGTCACAAATTATTCAAGGTCCTCTAGCACACATCATGTCTTCACCCCATCCAAATAGTGACATTCAAGTGTCCTCTATTTTTACAACTGTTAATTTCTGCTCAAGTTTTTGCATTTCTCTCTTTCATTTCCTCCTACTCACCAAAATTGTATTTCATTTCTTAGACAGAGTGTTTTGTCCTCTTGTCTTCTGCATAAGGTCTCCCCATCCACCAGGGATAGCTGCAGAGATTTGAGGGCAGTTAGTTCTGAAGAATTAGGATATTATTGATTTTGTTTATTTGTATAATCAGATTTTTTAAAATGATAAAATCAACACACCTTTATTTCTCTCCTACAATTTTTTTAAAATTTATTTTTATATATTTATAAAATGTGGGGTACAATTCAGGATTAAGTACATAAGTGGTCATCATACAGGTAAAGTTTGGGCCTCCCTTTGGACCTCACTTTAGCTGGTTTGTGATCAGATACCCTTATTGATGTTATATGCCACCCCCCACCTCCCCTGGCAGCATCCTGGTACTGCCAAACACTTTCTTATAGTATTATGATAAATGTTCAGGGTCCACCTATGAGTGAGAACATGTGATACTTAGATTTTTGCTTCCTTTTTTTTTTTTGAGTCGAAGTTTCACCTCGTCGCCCAGGCTGGAGTGCAGTGGCATGCTCATGCTCACCCCAGTGTCAATTAAATCCATCCAAATTGGTGTGAAGTCCATAATTTTTTCCTTCTTTATGGTTCTGTAATATTCCATCATGTATGTGTACCACATTTTGTTACTTCAGTCTTCTTTAGATGGGTAGCATGGTTGGTTCCATGTTTTTGCTATTGTGAATAATGTCGCAATAAGCATGCGTGTGCTGATATCTTTTTTTTCTTTTTTGAGTTAGAGTCTCACTCAATCACTCAGGCTGGAGTGCAATGGCATGCTCATGGCCACCCCAGCATTGACCTGCTGGGCTCCAGCAATCCTCCCACCTCAGCTTTCCAAGTAGCCGGAACTACAGGCCCACGCTACCACGTCCGACTAATTTTTTATTTATTGTAGAGACGAAGTCTCACCAAGTTGCCTGGGCTGGTCTTGAACCCGCAAGCTCAGGCAATTCACTCACCTTGGCCTCCCAAAGTGCTGGGATAACAGGGTGAGCCACTGAGCCCAGCAACTGGTATCTTTTTTATAGAACATCTTGAGTTCCTCTGGATACAATTTCTTTTCTACCACACATTCTTTCCTAGTCACTGGATGATACCCTGGATAGATCTCCTGGCTTTCAGGTATTGGAAACAGCAACATTTTCACTTGTTAAGGAATCCAATCAGATTGGATAGAGCTTTTATTTTACTTCTAATTCACAGCTTCTCCTCTTCCCTGAGCTACAAACTCACTCTCAAATGTATGTCAGCATTGGATAAGGAAAAATAAGTCAATCATGTAACCTCTGAGAAAGGAAAGGTAGTTGAGAAGATGCAAAGTGAGGAAAATGGCAATCTCTTTCTTGGATTTGACTTTGCTGCCAACTGTGTAGCCAACATCCCACTATCAGCTGTTCCTCTAGCAAAGCACTACTGTGGCTTATTCCTCTTGCTAGAAAACTTTACCTAGCAACTATCTCATAGGGCAATGCCTCTTACTACCTTGGCACCCTTAACTATTACTCCTACAATAACCCCTTGCCTTTAGGTTGAGTCATGGCCACAGTCATGCTCCTTTGTGTAGTCCTTTCAAGAAAGCCAGACTTGGCTGCTTTCTGTACTGACCACCCTGCCCCATGGGAATGTGGACTCAGTAAACTCCAGGAATATAGATCATTCTACTGTCTTCTGAGTCAATGTCAGCCAGGTTTTCTCCTTAAGACTTTCACAGTAGGAGCCGAGGACCCATCCCACATGCCCCAAACTTCAGACAAAGGTCAGTTCTTCCAAAATCTTCTGTACCTTGCTTTGATCTAGTAGCACCAGAGATAGGTCTATGAATTTCTGAAGCATGAAAAGCATCCCAGCAATGTCAGTCTACTCCTCTGTTAAGCATGTTCCTGTCTCCAAGGGGTTTTCTAGCTTTCTCTCTGGTTTGATTTATGTCAGGTCACCTCCCTTCTTTCCCCCAAAGAGAGAGGAGAAAAAATGCCTCAGTGCTCTAAATGGGAAAGGCCTATTGAACAGTCTATTACTTAAATATTTATCTATTTAGCATTTTCCCTCTGCACACTAAGTTCAGTTTCTAACACAGCAGGTTTTCTGAAGTAAATGCTGTCTCTATTCCTTGTCTGCCATTTGTCTATTCTGTGTGGCTTTATATATTTATATGTGCATGGTGATACATACCAGGAGATATTTTTCTCAGCCTAATCAGAAAACCATATGATTCTTCTTTTTACTGGGTTGTATTTTGGATTGGTGCTGCTTGCTCATATTAATCTCTACTGGACTCACCTTTTCTTTGCTGCATTAACCAAGGTTCTATGCTTCCCAATGCTTTTTGGCTTCAATTCTCTGTCTTATTCCCTCAAGAACATTTATCTTCTAAGACCACTGAGACTGTCAGGCCAGGCCTCAGAGAGCTCCTTGTGCTCCACTGAGCCCCCACCCTTGGGCAGGAACACAAACTGGTGATCTCAGTTTTCACCTAATCTTTCTGACCTTGCTTGGCACAGTGGATCCTGGAACCCTGAACCACCCAGCACAATCTAGAGTCTTACTGACTGTCACATCTCTCTGAAATGTTCTAAACCCTGGGCCATGCATTTTCACATCTCTCCTGACTCTTGTCAGCCATCATCTGCACTCTCTGAAAACCCTTATTTATCCTGTTCTCAAGAACTTCAGATAAAAAATGGGTAGATTACAGGCTACGGTTGTCATTTTAGAAAAAGCAGATTGATGCTATCTATTTTTTTTCCCATTTTCTTTACAAAACTTTTCCTTTGCCAACAATTATAAGGTAAGGGATACAAAATTCAAATTCAATATGCAAAATGTCTCACTCTCATCCAGTCATTTAAAACCAAAACAAAATGATAAATAAGACCATTTTTCATATTTAACATATCTGTACCATGTATGTCTGGATAACACTAGAATTCAGGTCCATACCCACAGGCGAGTATGGGTTCTTACTTTTCTATTTGAGATGTCAGGCAGCAAAAGAGGATCAACCAATTCATTGTAAACTCTATCGCTTAATCCTTTTATATTCTTCCAGTCTGGACTGTATAAAAATCACTCAAATAGGTTTATGCAAGTGTCCAGGCAAGACCAAAGGTATGAAAATACCATCGCAAAGTATAACTCAATTTTTTCTCTTAGAATGCACTGCAAAAGTTTTTAGAAAGAAACATAGATGTTTTACTCAAAATGTAAGTAAAATCTCAGGGGGTATCAAAGTCTGAGGTAGCCTGAATCTATGTTTAAATGTAAAACTGGTTGCATCAATAAGTGGAGTGGTATTTTTATTTATTTGTTTATTTTTTGAGTTGGAGTCTCACTCTGTCGACCAGGCTGGAGTGCAGTGGCACGCTCACTGCCACTGCAGCCTCGACCTGCTGAGCTCAGGTGATCCTTCTGCTTCAGCCTTCCAAGTAGCTGGAACCACAGGCACATGCCATCATGCCCAGCTAATTTATTATTATTATTATTTATTGTAGAGATGAGGTCTCACCAAGTTGCCCAGGCTGTTCTCAAACCCATGGGCTCAGGCAATCCTCTCACCTCGGCCTCCCAAAGTGCTGGGATTATAGGCGTGAGCCACCATGCCCTGGTCAGGTAGGGTATTTTTAAACGGCTTTCTGATCATGGGGCTCCTGGGTAGAGGGAGACCCTTATTTGCAACATGTAATTTTAAAGCCCTGGCATGGGTTCTAACAGTGTGTTCACATGGCTATATGTTTTTGTAGAATTTGCAAAAGTGTGATATTTAACAAAAGTTATATATACAGAGGGTGCCCAAAAAATGTATACACGTTTTAAGCAAGGAAAAAACTGTATTGAAATTGTAATACTCAATACGATGAATACAACTAATTCACATTTAGCTTCTGCAATTAAGAGGTGCTCAAAGTGGTTACCATCAGCATCTAGACCGTTATGATTATGACAAACACATCTTACCATCACTTAAAATGTGTATACATTCGGCCATTGTTTTGTTAAGCACTGGCCAGGCCAAGTGTTCTTTGAGCTATGGCCAGGCCATGTTTTCCTAAACTTTGGCCTCTCCCCTACCTTGGGGAGATGAACCTCCTCTCTCTCTAACCACTTGTCATTGCTTTGTGAAACTCTGGTGTGGCCCTGTGGATCTTTGAGCTATGGCAACCATGTTTCCTAACTTTGGCCCCTCCTCTACCTTGGAGAGGTGAGTCTCTCTCTCTCTTTCTGTCTGTCTCTAATGTACTTTCTGAATAAACTATATTTTCCAATCTAAAAAAAAGTATATACAGTTTTTTTTTTGCACCCCCGGTTTTTGCTATTTCTTTACACTCTGATTCACCCTTGGTTGTACTTCACCTCTTGTCTAGTGACTTTTGTGTGGCCGGGCTATAGTTAAGGTGAAGGAGAGTTAAGAATCTTTTTAGTTTGGGCTTTTTAGTTTGGGTTTGCAGCATGTTCTGTTTATAGTTCAAAAATTGATAGCCATCCATCCAGAGGTAAGAATGGCTTCAGAATACACCTTTTGCCCAGTGTTGACCCACTGAGATTTAGGTGGCTGCTGCAGGGTCAGAGGTCACATGGCTGACTGAATGTGTACTATGGCGTCTGACATCAGCAGTAAGCGGCCATAGGTTGGAGTTTGCCTCAGAAAATATGTAACATTAATTGCTGAGCAAGACCCCTTGAAATGCTCTGATATTTTACAGCTCCTATATGAAAGAATCTCGAAGACGTTTTTTCCTAATTTGACAACAGTCTTAAACACGTGTTTGATGTTATCAGTAATAAGGTATGAAGCTGAAAGTAACATTTCTAAAAATGATCAACAATAAAACATTTCAATCAATGAAAGACTGAATTATCTGAGGAAAAAAATGGAATTATCTTACTATCATTTCTGAGGCAAAAAATAGAACAAAATTATGTCATATGAAAAAATGATAGAAGAGTATGCAGTGAAATTTTGGAGGAAAATGTATGTTCAATGAATAATAGAGGTGGCTCAGGTCATTTATAAATTTTTAAAATATTGTTATTTCTATAGATTTTGTGATATCATGATAGGTTTTTAAAAATTTATCATTTTTATTTCTTTTTTCAATTTCAAACACAATTTTATTGTAATTGGATTTTTTTTTCAAGAGGGCCTCACAAATGGCATAAACTTCAGCTCTCAAAAAGACTTGGATTTGCCCCTGCCTCCAGGATAAATAGATATATATAGATATAAATTAGATTGATAGATGATAGAGAGCTAGACAGATAAGGTAAACAGCCCTCAGTTCACATTAGCTTCCAGAAAGCAGTAAAATTAGTAAATGCAGACAGTATCCAAACCATAGAGGACTTTATAGATTAAAATCAATATTTTGGTGCAACAAGCTTGCACTTAGGAACTAACTAGAGGCCAGTGAAAAACACACAAATGACTCACATAAATAAAGCAAACCCTTTAATGGAATATATGCGAAAATTAAGACAACATCAACAATATGCCATTTAGGAAAATGAACTGAAGAAGCCAATCCTCTTTGTAGAGATGGGACAATCTCAGCAGAACCCTGGGGGCACATAATAGGATGGTCTATCTACCCTTCTGCTTAATCAACTCTGCATTCTTAGTGGAGGAGAGATTAATTTAGGAGCCATTTGGACATAAAGAGAATTTTGTCTGAAGTAGACTGATGATCAGGTAACAATTTTTTGATCTTAATATTTTACTATTTGACATTTAATAAGAATCACATTTCTTTTTTTTCCTCTCTTTTAATTTTTTTTATTTTAAAGACTTGGGGTACAATTCAGGGTTAGGTATGCAAATGTTCACTATGCAGGTAACCTTGTTAATGAGATGTGCCTCCCCTTTCCCAGACAGATTCCCACTACTGCTAGTCCCGCTTCCCCACCCCCCTCCCCAGCAGTTTCCCACTACTGTAAATCACTCTCTTACAGTATTATGATAATTTTTCAAGGTCTGCTTATGAAAGAATCACATTTCTAAAAATATATATATATGTGCTTGTTTGGAGTTTTTTTGTTTTTTTGTGTGTTTGCTTTCGGCCTTTTATGATTTCTGTGTTACCACTGGCTATGGTGCTTAAGTGAGGTAATCTTCATTGTCTCTCAGCTTCTCAGAAGTTTATACACTTCAGAAACAACATGCTTTCGAATAAAGCCCAATTTGCAAAGATGTATCTGAGGAGATTTTCTTCGATATTCTTGAACAAGAGAATTTCATTTGCTACTTATTTCTGGGCAATATTTATATGTTTGAATAAAAAGAAACTTCCCTATTTTTCTTTTAAAATAAGTAAATCGAGCCGGGCTCGGTGGCTCAGCCTGTAATCCCACGCCTTTGGGAGGCTGAGGTGAGTGGATTGCCTGAGCCCGCGGGTTCGAGACCCGCCTGGGCAGCGAGACCTCATCTCTACAATAAATCAAAAAATCAGCTGGGCGTGGTAGTGCATGCCTGTAATTCTGGCTACTTGGAAGGCTGAGGCGGAAGGATCGCGGGAGCCCAGTGGGTTGAGGCTGCGGTGGCCAGGAGCGGCCACTGCACTCCAGTCTGGGCAACAGAGTGAGATTCCAACTCAAAAAAAAAAAAAAAGTAAATCTTTGAAACAAAATTTCCTAGGGTCATGACCACACAGCAAAAGATTTAAAAAGCTCTGGAGGTAATCAAGCCTGTATTTGTAGGCTGTTATTACCCCATCTCAGATAAGAGACTCCAGGCAAGTGGCTTAAACTCTAACAGCCTCCTTAGTATTTATATCTATAATAAGTATCAGAGTGAAACTTAAATCTTAGTGCTGAGGCAAGAGTTAAATGTGCTCCCAGGTGAAAAACATCTTAACACAGGGTTTTTATAAAATAATTAAAGACACTGTTAAACTCCTTTCAACTTTTTATTTTTTAAAAAATGCTTAAAGTTAACTTGTTGCTAAAATACCATCCCAAACTTTTGAGGGAAAGTTTTCAAAGGAACTAGGATGAGTGACATAATACTGAAAATGCATCGCCTAAAATATTGACAATTATTTAAAGCATTTTCAGCTCCCTTGAATTCTGTCTTGTCCAAGAATCAGATGGTCATAAAGCCATAGGCACCCACCCTAAATTTCTCCAGGAGTTGGAGTAATGTTAGAAATGAAAATCTTTTGAGCAAATGGCTCTTCTGCCTTCTCAGAGCCAGCAAAATGAGAGACTAGTTGCACTGGTCATGTTGTGTTAAATGCATAAAAAGCTCAACGTTCATCAGCTTTCTCATGTCCAGTATTTCTACTGTGTGGACGAATAAAAGGAAATGTGCCAAGTATCTGAAAATCCCAGAAGGAAGGTACTTTTCAACTACAGTGTTTTATAAAACAAATAAACTATTTTGACAGCCAAAAAAAAAAAAAAAAAAGAATCCAATGAATGGAAATGAAGTACAATACGTGCTAACTCAGTTGAGATATTTTGCTTCATTTTATTTTTTTCAACAAAAGGAAGGGGCAGCAGAGCCAAACAGTAGTATTTTCTCCCTGGTAGCCCATCTTCCTAGCCAAGTCAGTACTTTTCAGAGGTGATGATCCTTAGGATAATGCAGAGTAATGCGAGCGTCCTCTGCTTTATAGATGGCTTTTAGTGCAATGAACAATTCATTTCCTTACCATTGGTTTTTTGGGGTCTGCAATTCAGACATTCCATTAAGGAAAAAAGTATGGCATCATACTGTAAAGGACTCTTTCTTAAAGTATATTACATATACACACAAACATATTGTGTTTCTATTCTTTCTTTTTTTTTTGGCTCAAAGGAAAAGAGAGGAGATGAGGCTTAAAACTTTGTAGATGATGAAGGAAGTAATTAAAGGACAGGATTTTGTTTTGTTCTTTTCGACTCGCGTTATTAATAATTGTATTTACCTTTTTTCATTAAGGAAAACAACATAAGTTATTACTATCCAAATTGTAATTTGTATTTTTAAGTTTAATCTTGTGATTTTATGAATGTGAATCCTTTAAGAAACTACATTTTAAAAAAAGTTCTAAAAGTCCCGAATCTGTCCAAATTCTATATTACTGTACAATATTAGCAATAGCTACATAACAATAAAATTAACTATTTGTATTGTTTGGTACTCAAGCACTGGATTAAGTATTTTATTATATTATCTTCATTCCTTAAAATAGGTATGTGGGATGTTAACTTTAAAATTTTAAAGATGAGAAAACAGAAAATAAGGTAAACTGCTTGCCATAGGGAGCTGCCCAGGAATTTACATTTGAACTCAAGATCCTATTATATACTATTCTTCTTGAGGTTAATCAGAAAAAACCGTGATTCAGGCACCTGTTTGGCGTGATATAATAATATGAGGGCGAGTCCAAAGAAAACCAGAATCATCTTTTGGAGAGCAGACCCCTTGAGGTACAGGCTTCCCTCTCTAGGTAAGTGTTCTAAGAACACATCAGCATCAGCGTACCAGCCAGTATTGTTGTGAGAGTCTTTGGCTTTAGTGAATTATTTTGGAGATTCTTTTAGTGTGTTAGCCCATTTCATGATGTGTGTTTTACAAGTGCACCTGCGCACACCGCACTGAGTGTTCAGCAAACAGCATAACCCCCATGCCCTACCCTCCTTATTCAACTGATGAGGATGAGACCCGAGTGACTTTCTTTGTTGCTGTTTCCCCGGATGAAAAATGTCTTCAAAGGGAAACATTTTGCTGATGTGGAAGAGGTGAAACAAAAATCAGCAGAAGCACTAAAAGGCATCAAAATGGACACGTTCCAAAACTGTTTTGAGCAGTGGAAAAAGCATCTTGATAGGTGTATTGCATCCAGCAGAGAGTACTTTGCAGGCAACTGAAGTTTAAACATGTAAGAATAAATACACAATTTTTTATCAATAAATTCCATTTTGGGGGTCCCCCTCATATTAATAGCTCACAGTTTTGAAATCTTACTCTGCCTAGAACTCCATGGAATCCTTCACATACATGATTTTTAAAATCAGTACAAGCACCCTATGATTTTAGTACTTTTTAAAACTTCCATATCTTCATGAAAACTGGATCTTGGAGATGTTGAAAAATGTGTTGCAGATGCACAAGCTTTGCCTATCAAAGCCTTATAAAGATTAGATGGGTATTGAGATGGCATCAATTGAAATTGCCCATAAACAGCTTTTCCTTTGGGATACATTATGATTTCAAGGCAAGTTGGTTTATCCATGAAGTTATTTTTCACAGATCCATTAGATAGCTTGGGCTACCCTAGCGTTTCCTGAGAAGGAACTAAGGAAGAAACATGGGGGCTGCAGGGCAGGGCCAACAGGGTTGTTGCTACCAGAAAAATCTTTCCCTGAATAAGCAATTCAACTGCAACAAAACATTCAAGCTGTGCTCAGCATGTGACAAAATCAAGAGCAAGTTTAACATACTTTAAAAAGAAAAGCAAAAACAAAAAACCCCCCAAAACTTGCAAATGACTACCATGCAGAGAGAGCACCTTAACTTTAGGTGTATTAATAAATACATTCAATTTCTTTGCAAGAGGTCAATAAAATTTCTAAATATATCCCAAGACTTTCTAATGCTTGCAATTTTTCAAAGGATAGCACATTCATGATGACTTTGGCATTCTTGTTTCTTTTGATTTAAAAGTTTGGAGATGAAGTACATTTTTCAAAAATTGCATAGAATTTCCTTACAGATATCCATTTATGTACATGATGTGGGCAAATACACTAGTAGAGTGTTTAATACTCTCTACGAAGTACAATAGAGACCTTTACATATGCAAAACAGATGAAACCCAGAACTGTATTCTAGGTCTAAAGAAATAGCAATGCATTAAACAAACCTATGCTAAGATGCAAGATATCATTGTCCCTCAGAAATGTTCAATGGGAATATTCAACAAGAAAGAAAAGAAAGGAATAGAAAGTTGGCCATCACTGGAACAAATATTTCATGAAATCATTCAAGAAAACTTCCCTCATCTCATCAAGGATGAAAAAATTCAAACACAAGAGATTCAGAGAATCCCTGTAAGACAAAAAATGAGAAGACCAACTCCCAGACATATAATAATTCACCTAAACAAAGTAGGTTTAAAAGAAAAAATACTAAAGGCTGCAATAGAAAAAGGTCAGACTACATACCAGGGAAGACCAATTAGAATAGCAGCAGATTTATCTACAGAAACCCTCCAGGCTAGGAGAGCTTGGAGCCCTAACTTCAAAGTTCTAAAAGATAAACAACTTCAACCGAGAATAACCTACTCAGCCAAGCTAAGCTTCATCAGTGAGGGAGAATTGAAATCTTTCCCAGATATCCAATCCCTAAGAACCTACGCTGCCACCAGACCACCTCTACAAGAAACACTGAAGAAAGTATTGAACACAGAAGAAAAGGAAAAAAGAACAACAACATTCTTCACAAAAGTACAGGCAGAAGATTAAAAACACACGTGATTCAACTCTAAAACCAAAAGAAAGAACACACAAACAGGAAGAACGACAACTCTGTAAGAAAATTATGGCCTTTGGGAGGCTGAGGTGAGTGAATTGCCTGAGCCTGTGGGTTCGAGACCTGCCTGGGCAGGCGAGACCTCATCTCTACAATAAAATAAAAAAATTAGCTGGGCGTGGTAGCGCGCGCCTATAATTCCAGCTACTCAGAAGGCTGAGGTGGAAGGATTGCCGGAGCCCAGCAGGTCGAGGCTGCAGTGGCCAGGAGCAGCTCCTTCACTCCAGTCTGGGTGACAGAGTGAGACTCCAACTCAAAAAAAAAAAAAAAAAAAAGAACATTATGAGAGGGATCAACTCTCACATTTCAATAATTAGTTTGAACGTGAACAGACTAAATGCACCACTGAAAAGACATAGAATGGTAAAATGGATAAAATATCATCAGGCAACAATCTATTGCCTTCAAGAGACTCACCTCACTAGAAAGGACACTCACAGACTCAAAGTAGGAGGATGGGAAACAAATTTTCAGGCGAATGGAACACAAAAGAAAGGAGGAGTCATGATCTTAATCTCAGTCAAAATACTCTTTAAGCTATCAAAAATTAAAAAAGATATAGAAGGCCACTACATAATGATAAAAGGTTCAATACATCAACAAGAAATATCCATCTTAAACATATATGCACCAAACATAGGAGCACCAATTTTCATAAAGCAGCCCCTAGGTAAACTAAAAAAAAGATATCGACTCCAATACCATCATAGCTGGGGACTTTAATACCCCATCACAACCCTAGACAGATCACCAGGACAAAAAATCAGCAATGAGATCTGAAACCTCAATGCGACTCTTGATCAAATGGACTTAATTGATACCTACAGAACCCTCCATCCAAAGACCACAGAATACACATTCTACTCATCACCACATGGAGCGTACTCTAAGATCGACCACATACTTGGCCATAAATCAAGCATAAGCAAATTTAAAAGGACTGAAATTTTACCATGCACCCTCTGGGACACAGTGGAATAAAAATAATCATTAACACCAACAAGGTCCCCCCAAAACTCACAAAGACATGGACACTAAACAGCATGATGCTAAACAACTCCTGGGTCAATGATGAAATCAAAACAGAGATTAAAAGATACCTGGAAACAAATGAAAATGAAGAAACAACTTACCAAAATCTCTGGGACGCCATGAAAGCTGTAGTAAGAGGGGAATTTATATCCCTACAAACGCACATGAAGAAATTGGAAGGATCACAAATTAACAGCGTAAGAAGCCACCTAAAAAAGCTGGAAAAACAAGACCACAAAAACCCTAATTTCAGCAGAAGAATCCAGATCACCAAAATAAAAGCCCAAATCCAGGACATAGAAGACAAAAAGATAACACAAAAAATCAATGAAACAAAAAGCTGGTTCTTTGAAAGGATAAACAAGATCGATGGTCCCCTAGCTAGACTGACCAAGAAAAAGAGAGAAAAAGCCCCAATAAACACAGAAACACAAAAGATGAAGTCACATCTGATCCTGAAGAAATACAAAAGATCATTAGAGACTACTATGTACACTTGTATGGAAACAAACTTGAAAACCTTAAGGAAATGGAGGACTTTCTGTCATCACACAACCTGCCTAGGTTGAAACAAGAAGAAATTGAGATCCTAAATAGACCAATAACAATCAAGGAAATTGACTACATAATAAGAAAACTACCTACAAAAAAATGCCCCGGACCAGATGGTTTTCCAGCAGAATTCTACAAGACATTTAAGGAGGAGCTTATACCAATCCTACTAAAGGTATTCTGAGTGATTGAGAAAGATGGAACTCTCCCCAAATCATTTTACAAAGCTAACATCACATTGATATCCAAGCCAGGTAAAGACCCAAGAAAGAAAGAGAACTACAGGCCAATATCTTTGATGAACATAGATGCTAAAATTCTCAATAAGATCCTAGAGAACCAGATTCAACAGCACATCTCAAAAATCATCCATCATGACCAAGTGGGCTTCATCCCTGCGATGCAAGGCTGGTTCATCATTCGTAAAACCATAAATGTAATTAAATACATCAACAGATGTCATAACAAAAATTACATGATCATATCATTAGATGCAGAAAAAGTTTTTGATAAAATCCAGCACCCCTTCTTGATAAAAACCCTCGAACAGCTAGGCATATGGGGAACATACCTCAAAATAGTAAAAGCCATCTACAAGAAACCCACAGCCAGCATACTCCTAAATGGACAAAAACTGGAACCATTTCCCCTGAAAACTGGAACAAGACAAGGATGCCCACTCTCACCACTCCTGTTCAATATAGTATTGGAAGTCCTGGCTAGAGCAATCAGAGAAGAGAAGGCAATCAGGGGTATTCAAATAGGAAAAGAGGAAGTCAAGCTATCTCTCTTTGCAGATGACATGATCGTGTACCTTGAAAACCCAAGAGAATCTGTCAAAAACCACCTTACACTGATAAAGGATTTTGGCAAAGTCTCAGGATATAAAATAAATGTGCAAAAGACAATCGCAATTCTGTACACCAATAATAAACAAACAGAAACCCAAATAAAAACCACAATTCCATTCACAATAGCCACACAAAAAATGAAATACTTTGGCATCTTCCTAACCAGAGACGTGAAAGACCTTTACAATGAAAACTACAAAACACTGCTCAAAGAAATCAAAGATGACACAAACAAGTGGAAAAATATCCCATGATCATGGGTTGGAAGAATCAACATTGTGAAGATATCCATCTTACCTAAGGTAATCTACAGATTTAATGCAATACCCATCAAATTACCAGCAACATTCTTCTCCGACCTAGAAAAAACAACACAGGAATTCATATGGAAACACAAACGACCAAGAATAGCCAGAACAATCCTCAGTAAAAAAAAAAAAACAAAGCAGGTGATATCACATTACCAGACTTCAAACTTTACTATAAAGCTACAATGATCAAAGCAGCTTAGTATTGGTACAGGAACAGGCATATAGACAAATGGAATAGAATTGAGATTACAGAAGCAAAACCTCAATTTCTCAACCAACTCATCTTCAACAAAGCCTCCACCACCTACCACTGGGGAGAGGAGAACCTATTCAGTAAATGATGCTGGGAAAACTGGCTGATCCCATGCAGAAGATTTAAACAGGACCCCTATCTATCCCCATACACAAAAATTAACCCAAATGGATCAGAGACCTAAATGTGAAACCTCAAACCATAAGAATCTTAGAAAATGAAGTACATACCCTCATGGAAATTGGAACTGGCATCCAATTCCTGAACAAAACCTGAAACTCACAGGCCATAAGAGTTAAGAGAGACAAGTGGGACCTCATTAAACTGACAAGCTTCTGCAAAGCCAAAGAACCATCAAGAGAGCAGGGAGACAGCCTACAGACTGGGAAAAAGTATTTGCAACTCCATGTCTGACAAAGGCTTAACATCTTGGATCTACAAGGAACTCAAACATACTGGAAAGAAAAAAACAAACAACCTCATTATAAAATGGGCAAAAGATATGAACAGACACTTTTCAAAGGAAGACATCCGAGCAGCCAACAGACACATGAAGAAATGTTCAATCTCACTAATCATCAGGGAGATGCAAATCAAAACCACACTGAGATACCACCTATCTCCAGTCAGAATGGCAATTATCAATAACTCAAAAAATACCAGTTGCTAGAGAGGGTGTGGCGAAAAGGAAACACTTCTACACTGTTGGTGGGAATGCAAACTAGTGGAACCTCTGTGGAAAACAGTATGGTGATTCCTAAAAGCTCTAAATATCGACCTCCCATATGACCCTGCAATCCCCCTACTGGGAATATATCCTGAAGAACTCAAATCACTCTATAAAAAAGATACCTGCACACGTATGTTTATCACAGCATTGTTCACAATAACAAGAACCTGGAAGCAACCATGCTGTCCATCAAAAGAGGACTGGATTAAAAAAATGTGGTACATATACATGATAGAGTACTACGCAGCCATAAAAAAGAACCAAATCATGAATTTTGCAGCAATCTGGATGGAACTAGAGTCTATAATACTGAGTGATCTCTTACAGAAACAAATATCTGAGTAGCACATGTTCTCACTCATATAGTGGACCTTGAACATCCAACATAATACTATAAGAAAATGACTGACAGTGGTGGGAAACTATGGGGGGGAAGGGAAGGGAGATGGGATTAACGGTAGTAAATATCTGTCTGGGGATGGGGAGACACCTCTTATCAACAAGGGTGCCTGAACGAAGCATATTTGTATACCTAACCCTTAACTATACCCCACAATATCATAATAAAAAATATTGATTAAAAAAGAAAAAAAAAAAGAAAGAAAGTTGGCCATCACATTGGTAAGCAATGGTGTGGTCCATCTGGGGTATACTTTGTTGGCACATTTGACGAGTCATAACAATTTTTGTCCCATGAGAACGTGTCCTTACATCATAAGAAACGGCAATGACTGTTTGTTGTTGTTGTTGTTTGTTTGTTGGTTGGAGTCTCACTCTCGTCACCCAGGCTGGAGTGCAGTTGCATGTTCACAGCTACTGTGGCCTCAATCTTCTGGGCTCAGGTGATCCTTCCGCCTCAACCTTCCAAGTAGCTGCAACTACAGAGGTACACTACCATGTCTGGTTGTTGATCCTGCTTTTATTTTACTAGTTCTGATAGTCACAATTGGAGTGTTCTTGTTCTCACTTCAGCTTTGACATTTTCTCAGCATTTCCAGATGAGGAAATTATGAAGGCCTTGGGAATTCCACGTACTAACAGGTAGGCTTTAAGTTGTCCAGGGAAACACTGCAGTCTTTCTTTTGGTCCCTGGCTGCCTACATCTTCCTGACTCCTTTCCACCATTCTCTTTCCCCTCCTTTCCAGAGGAACCAAAGGTGGAAGATTTGAGGCAAAAACTTTGACTATCGTTCTTCTCTCATCCTCAACCCTCATTCCTGCTAAATCTTGAACTTTAAAAGGGTAAACCTGCCCTTGTAAACTCTCTTGTGACAAGGTGACCTCCTTTCCTCTCTAGGGCACTGCCTAGGAGGAAATGACAGGGCCTTGGCTACTGATTGGATATCAGTGTGGATTGTGGGTATAAAACTGGTTTCTAAAGGGAGGTCTGCCAGGTACAGTGGCTCAGCCTGTAATCCCAGCACTTTGGGAGGCCAAGGAGAAAGGACTGCCCGAGCCCAGTCATTTGAGACCAGTCTGGGCAACATGGCGAGACCTCATCTCTACAACAAATCAAAACATTAACCTGGCATGGCGGTGTAGTCCCAGCTACGTAGGTGACTGAGGTGGAAGGTTCACTTGAGCCCAGTAGATCAAGGCCACTGTACTCCATCTTTGGTGACAGAGTGAGATCCTCTAACTCAAAAATAAATAAAAATAATAAAAATAAAGGGAGGGCTGTTTTCAATCCTAATATCTTCACAAGCAAGGGATCATTTTTTGGTATGTCTATATATTGCTTTACTTTCCAAATATCTATTCAACAAGCATTTATACCAGTAATTGTCAGATCATGCGTTAGTTTCTTGGGTTACAAAGATGAGTTTGATATGGGCTGTATTCTCAAGAGTCTTGTCATTTAACGTAAACATGCCTGACTACATCTAGGTACCTATTGGGCTAATAGATTGTGTTTCCAAAAACAGTAACCCCCATAGCACCCACCCTATCCTTCTTAATGAGATTTTGCCACACCCCTATAAAGATGTGGAACTGATTTTTCCTCCCTTGGAATCTGGGTTTGCCCTTTGAGCTGTTCTGACTAATAGTATGTGGGGTGCCATAAAGCTGTGTAATGTCCCAGCCAGGCCTAAGGCTTGAGAAATGTTTGAAACGCTTGTTTCTCAGAAACCAGCCACCATTCTGTGAGGAAGCCCCAAAACAGCTGAGTGTAGGGACCCAAGGTGAGAAAATGGAGGCTTCTGGTTCAGTGACCCAGCAGAGTCTCCACCCAGAAGCTCACCCCAACTGTTGGCCACATGCATGAGGCCATTTTGGATCTTGGGGTCAGTCCAGCATCCCAGAAGATCCCTTGTGAATCAGAAGAACCTCCCAGGCAGCCCACAGGTTTAGAAAAGTAATACCTTATTGTGGTTTTAAGCCACTATGTTTTTGAAGTAGTTTGTCATGCAGCAATGACTAATGAAAAGAATGGGTACATAGCTTAGCTTCCTCCCTGAGACTTGGCCTTATGAACATAAATAAATCCATGTGTGTAAATAACAGACTGTCTTTGTGTAAACACACATTTTACTTGGGTTCTCAAAAAAGTAATAGTATAGAAGTGATCAGTTCTACTGTACAGTAGGAGGGAGAAGTGTTGTTTTTTTTTATTCAACAAGAATTTGGCGGACTCTGTTGTAAACCACGCATAGTTCTTGGCATAGAGGAAAAAAGGAAAGGTCTCAAAAAAGTAACTTAGTTCTCAAAAAAAGTAATAGTAAAAGAGTCACCAGTTCTCGTATACACTAGAAAGGGGAAGTATTGTTTCTTTTTTTAATTCAACAAGAAGTTGGCAGACTGTGCTGGAAACCAGGCATATTTCTTGGTACAGGGGAAGAAGGTAGGGTCTCTATCCTCAGTAATTCTGTCTAGTGAAAGAGCTTGACAATTGTACTCTAAAGTGGGCGGTACCCTGGAGAATGTAGTCAGTGTCCCTGATATTCCACCTTCACGTCCCTTGAGCCTGCTTCTGATCTGGCCTCAGCTGTTGCTGAAGTGTCCGCATGAGCTCAGACTTGCATGGTCGCGGCAGGAGCCACCTCAAGCTCTTGCCACCCATCTTTCTGCCTTTTCACCTCAGGGTCTTTTCTAGCACAGGGGAACCCTCTGCCTAAACATTCCAGGGAGTTAGTGCCATCAGGGAGAGCCCCTGCCGCAAAGAGGGAAGGCAGGCAGTGGACAAGGGCTCCATCCATCATTCTTCACATGGACCATTCTGCACACTTCTCAGAGGCTCGAGAGAATTAATCCCGTGCCTTCTGTGCCAACCTCAATCATGCATACTTAGTGAGGGGAACCCAAAGAATCCTGGAATTTGTTTATAAAAAGTTATGTGTTTACTCTGACATGTTTAAACTTCAGTCATTTTCAAAGTATTCTCCACTTGATGCAATACACCATTCGAGATGCTGTTTCCACTGCTCAAAACAGTTTTTGAACTCGTTGGTTTTGATAACCTTTTAGTGCTACTATCATGGTTGTTTCACCTCTTCTACATCAGCAAAATGTTTCCCTTTGAGGACTTTTTAATCCAGGGAAACAAAAAAAGGCACTCGGAGTGAGAGCCGACAAATAGGGAGGGTGGGGCATGGGGGTTATGCCACTTTTGGTCAAAAACCGCTGGGTGTGGATAGGTACATTGTTATGGTGGAAGAACCAGTCACCTGTTTGCCACAACTTGGATGTTTCTTCTGCAAATAGTGATACAACCTTCTCAAAACTTCCAGATAAAAACTTTGGTTGAACAATGGTACCTGTCTAATCAATGTTTTGTATACCAAACCCTGAATTGTACCCCACATCTTTATAATAAAAATAAATAAATTACAATAAATTATATCACTTCAGAAAAAAAAAATCCAACTTTGGTTGACTGTTTGATCTGGAGGGACAAATGTCTAGTGTACTACAAGGGGCTCACTCTCCAAAATATAATTCCGGTTTTTATGGGTCCCCTTTGTACAAAAGCTTTTCTTTCTTCCATGTATCACTCTCCCTTTTCCTTATTTCCCACAAATAAACTACCTATGTCAAGTCTTAGCCTCTGCTTTTGGATGAACTCAAAACAAAATGATGAACAATGCTCTGGGACATTGGGACAGTCACCCAAAATTGGAATAAAAAAGCAAGTTGTCTTTGGGTTAAAGTATGCTCAGCAGACTTCACGTTGATTGAATGACCGATTGACTCAATGCTTAAAGTAAGGAGTTATCTTCCTAATCTGTGCAATAGGCTTCTGATGTCTTTAAATGTGCAATCTTCAAATTCTGTTTCCCTTTGATTATTTAGAAAGGCAGGAGAAGAAAATCAGAGAGGATAGATAGTTGAGAATCAGATGAATAAATGTAATTACCAGATGTTCATGTTAAATTTAAAATTAATGTGGTGACAGTCTACAGTTGGTCCAAAGAGTCTATGGAAAGGAAAATATTAATATCAAGAATGCCTTACCAATGATGTACTCCCAAAACAGCTGAGCATACAAGTTAAATTCGATTTTGAAGCCCTTGTGTCATTAACAAACTACTCATGGATTTCACACTAGGCTTATGTGTTCTCCAGGACCTTCTGTGCAGTGCCTCACAATGCTAAAAAGATTCATTCACTTCTCTTCCCTGTGTTGTTACTGTTGAATTCTGTTGTAATCTGTCTCTGTAGAATTTCCATCAAAATTGTGTTGTTGGTTCCCCCCCGACCAAATTACAGAAGAGTAAATTCAATTTGAGTGAAAAATGTTACATGACTTCTCACTACTTCCAGTACTGTATGGAGTTGCTTGTAGGCCAGCACAAGCAGCAAGGAAGGAGCAAAGTTTTCCATATTTGACCAGTGGCTTTCATGCTTTATCAAGCTGTTTTATAGAGTTGTCTTCTTTCTGATGCAGGAGTAATGATCCAGGTGCTAACTATTAATTTCAGATTTACATAAATTGGATTCAGTAAGTGCGATCAGGTTGGAGTATAGTAGTTCAGGGTGAAAACAAGCCCTTCTGAAAAGAGCAGTTTGTTTTCCCTTGTGTCATTTACAGTGCATTTTAAAGGGGGAAAGGTAGATAAGCTCATTTTCTCGTTTCTGTTTGACTTCAATTCACTCGTACAGCAAAGTGCTGAGAAGCAGGTTTGTGAATATGTGAAGCAAATCAGAAATATACATGGGTCATGCATCTTCAAATGTACGATTAGGTCAGCAAGATTTCCTTTTTTTTCTGAAGTGATATAATTTATTATAATTTATTTATTTTTTATTGTAAAGATGTGGGGTACAATTCAGGGTTAGGTATACAAAACACTGATTACGCAGGTACCCTTGTGCAACCAAAGTTTTTACCTTTGATCTTATAGTGATACTTAACTAACATTTACAGATAAATTTTCCAAGAGTCATGTTAGTTGTTACATTCCGCAAAAACAAGATTTGCTCATTGGGTCACATATTTGAAGTATAGGTGTACACTTGAAAATATACTTTTAGGCCAGGCATGGTGGCTCATGCCTATAATCCCAGCACTTTGGGAGACCAAGGAGAGAGGACTGCCTGAGCCCACAGGTTCGAGACCAGCCTGGACAACTTGGCAAGATCTTGTCTCTACAATAAATCAAAAAATTAGCCAGACATGGTGGTGCATGCCTGTAGTTCCAGCTACATGGAAGGTTGAGGTGGAAGGATCACCTGAACCCAGCAGGTCGAGGCTTCAGTGGCTGTGCCTCACTGCATTCCAGCCTGGGTGAGAGAGTGAGACTTCGACTCAAAAAAATAATAAAAAAAAGAAAACATTCTTTTATTATAAGTTATTTAGTAATCTGTTTTATGATGTTTTTATTAGCATTTCTACCAGTCATTGCAGCATACTTAACAGCCCCCTTTTTTTTTTTGAGTTGGAGTCTCACTTTGTCACCCAGGCTGGAATGCAGTGGCACACTCATGGCCACTCCAGTGTCGACCTGCTGAACTCTGGCAATAATCCTTCCTCCTCAGTCTTCCCAAGTAGGGAAACTACAGGCGTGTGCTACCACGCCCAGCTAATTTTTGATTTATTGTCGAGACAGGGTCTCGCCAACTTGCCCGGGGTGGTCTCGAACCCATGGGCTCAGGAAATCCACTTCCCTTTGCCTTCCCAAGTGCTGAGATTACAAGCTGAACCACCGAGCCTGGTCAAAGCCTATTTTTAAAATGATGTTCTTTTTCTTTGCATGTGCTGTTTTCTGTTTCAAGCCAAATATTAAAGACGTTACTTAAAAAAAGTTTTTAGAGCCAGGCTTGGTGGCTCAGCCTGTAATCCCGCGCCTTTGGGAGGCTGAGGTGAGTGGATTGCCTGAGCCCGAGGGTTCGAGGCCCGCCTGGGCAGGCGAGACCTCATCTCTACAATTAATCAAAAAAAAATTAGCCATGCGTGGTAGCGCGCCTGTAATTCCGGCTACTCGGAAGGCTGAGGCGGAAGGATCACCGGAGCCCAGCAGGTTGAGGCTGCGGTGACTGGGAGCGGCCACTGCACTCCAGTCTGGGAGACAGAGTTAGACTCCAACTCAAAAAAAAAAAAAATTAAAAAAAAAAATACTTGTATGTACTTTTTCTTACATATCTCAGTTCTTTCTTAAGTTTCATTTATCTTTTTTTAAAAAAATACTATGCCTTATGAGGTGTAATAAAGCCTTGATTATATAGCTGTGCTTCTCAACAGCTCAAGATTTCTACTCGGCACCAGGGCAAATAAAAACTGCTATAACACCAAGCATTCCCAGAAAGTTGCCTTCCACATTTGTTTTCGTTGTTTTTACTGATTCTGAACTTCTAAATCTTAAGTCAGGGAGAATCCACCTTTATTAATGGTCTTAAAAAAGCCAATCATCACTGTTATTACAACCCACTCAGATTTCATTTCTGAATAGGACTAAATAGTTAGGGATTTTATTCTGCTTTGTTCACTTCTCTCATCAATGCCCAGAATAGTGCCTGACACATAATAAGATATCAGTTGGGGGGGGCAACCCCCTTCGGGTCCCCTCCTACTGTGGGAGCTTCTCTGTCCTCTCAATAAATCCTGCTTTCTAAAAAAGAAAGAAAGAAATCAGTTGGGGTCTCACTCTGTTCCCAGGCTGTAGTGCAGTGACATGATCACAGCTCATTGCAACTTTGAACT
Source organism: Cephalopachus bancanus (assembly GCA_027257055.1). Classification (NCBI taxonomy): domain Eukaryota; kingdom Metazoa; phylum Chordata; class Mammalia; order Primates; family Tarsiidae; genus Cephalopachus; species Cephalopachus bancanus. The sequence goes on from JAPVLO010000180.1 coordinate 3,036,717, forward strand.
CCTGGGCTCAGGCAATCCTTTAGCCTCAGTCTCCTGAGTAGCTGGGACTACAGGCACATACCACCACACCTGGCTAATTTTTTTTTTTTTTTGTAGAGACAGTACCTCTCTCTGATGCCCAGGCTGGTCTTCAACTTCTGGTCTCAAGTGATCCTCTGGCCTTGGCCTCTCAAAGTGCTGGGAATATAGGTAAGAGCCACTGCACCAGCTTAAATTTTTGTTTGTTTGTTTGTTTGTTTTTAGGTGAGTCTCACTCTGTTGCCCAGGCTGGAGAACAGTGGCATGATCATAGCTCACCACAGTCTTAAACTCCTGGGTTCAAGTGATCCTTCCATCTCAGTCTCCCATGTAGCTGGGACAACAGGTACATGCCACCATGACTGGCTAATGTTTTAATTGTTTTTTTTTTTTTTGAGTTGGAGTCTCACTCTGCCCCCCAGGCTGGAGTGCAGTGGCACGCTCACAGTCACTGAAGCCTTTACCTGCTGGGCTTAGGCGATCTTTCCGCCTCAGCCTTCCAGGTAGCTGGAACTGCAGATGCATGCCACCATGCCCGGCTAATTTTCGTGATTTTATTGTAGAGGTGAGGTCTCATCCAGTTGCCCAGACTGGTCTTAAACCCCAGGCTGAGGCAATCCTCTCGCCTTGGCCTCCCAAAGTGCTGGGATTATAGGCTGAGCCACCATGCCTGGCCTGTTTTGACTTTTTTTAGATATGTGATCTCATTATGTTGCCCAGGCTGGTCTTGAACTCCTGGCCTCAAGCAATTCTCCCACTTTGGCCTCCCAAAGTACTGGGATTATAGGCAATGGCTACCATGCCCAGCACCTTCAATAAATGCTTTTGAGCAAATGCAATATTATTTATTATAATCCAGTACTAACAATAATTATTGTTTTATTGATCTGTAACAAGTACTCTTACAAAGAATCAGGACTTTGAGTTTGAGTTGTTCAATTTCACCCAACTGTTGTAAAACAATTTGAAACTTGACAAATTGGCTCAGTTTGACAGAGCTTACCAGTTCAGCACTTATTACCCTTGTACTTCTCTGCCCATGACCCTCAAAATGGCCAGCATAGGCCTGGCAGTCAGCACTCTGGGACACATTTTAATTGTCAACAAAGCTGGGAAAATATTCATTTCATTCCTGTAGCTCCCTCACCCCCACATGCTGGATTTGGGGATCTGATCCTTTTCAGAGGGTCTGATATGCTGCATTTCCCAAACACATAATTAGCCACATGCACTACAATAATATACATGTGCACTGATAACGATGTGAGTGCCCTCCTCACCAAAGAATAAGTATTAGTGATCAATCATCATAGTGACAGAAAGGTCTCTGTCCTGATCAGGATGACAGCAGCATTCTTGCTGTGTCATTCTCATAATGTCATTCTCATAATGACATTAGAGATATTTTAAAACTCTTTGAGGGGAAGGACTATTGAACTTAGGGTATACTTGCTCACAGTATCAGGTAGATCAAACACAAAATTGTCTAAAGAAGGGAAAATTATTTCTCACTCAGATGCAGCTCTGCTCCTGTGAGGAGAGTGAAATTATATAAGGATTGGGTCAAGGCACTCGCTCCGTCCCTATTTCGACCTGAGTTACATAACATGTTGTAGTTAACCCTTCTCCCCTCCTAGGCGCCCGGCCAGCGCCTGGACAGGGGACTGAGGAAGACCATTTGTCTTATGAAGATATGAGAGTCAGACTCAGTCCAGCTCAGGATCTCTGGCCAAGATCCGGGGTTGTGAACTGATAACGACTTTTATGTTATACAACACATGTTATGAAACCAGTGGGTGTAGTGCCACCTTTGTCTAAGATTGTTAGAAAAAGGGGGAAGATCAGGGGGCTAGTGAGCAAGAGTCTCGAGTGAGCTCCATGCCCTTATGCTGGAAGGATCATTGCCCGTGATGTGGTGTGGACTGCGTCCCACAACCCGGTGCTGATTGCCCGTGATGTTGTTTGGGGAAGTTTCTCAAATTCCGGTGCTGTTTGGTTGATGCCCGTGATGCTGTTTGGGAAGTTCCTCAAATTCCGGTGCTGCTTGCCCGTGATGCGGTGTGGACTGCGTCCCACAACCCGGTGCTGATAGATGGACGACAAAGGGTAAAATCCCTGTTTGCTTAATATGCTTTTACTTGCCTATTGCTTATGATTTGATTTACTGTTGTCTCTTCCCGTCTCTCCCCTTTTAATAAATCTTTCACTTTTATACTTTCCTGGTGTGAGTGCACGTTTTGTTCAGCGGATTGACACAGTTAAATTAAAGTCCGTACACGGCATCATTAATTAGTTTTTCTTAACGGGACAGCTCCATGCAGTCATTCTGGTATCTATGATTACAGAGATTGCATCATTGCCTACCCACAGATTTCAATGCTGCCCTGGGGGAAGTCTTCGTTCCAAACATATGGAAGAAGAAATGAATGACTTTGAGAGCTAAATTCTTATTGGTCATACCTGGAATTTTCACCTCACTTCTACTGATAAGAACTCAGTTACCAAATGAACAACAGAGGAGACAGAAGAATATCGTCCAGGCATATGTGTGCTTACTAAGAAGAAATAGATGTGGCAGCCATGAAAATTCCCTGCTCAGGTGTCCTGCAGCAGAAAGCATAATATCCTGTTGTCCCCAGCTGCTGTCACTCTGGATCCACCACAGCAATTGTACTGAAGCAACGCTTTGCATAAGCTGCTCCCAGCCAATGATTGAGCATGTCAGAAAACTCAGTCAGACCTATTTTAGTGAGACACAGAACTCTTCCTACAAAGAACTTTGGCTTGAGTACTCCCCATTGGCCGGGCCGAACCTTTCGTAGAACTGCTCTGCATTCCAAACTTCTTCCAACCAATCCTGCTTCCTTCTTCTTCTTCATAGGGGTCAGATCCGCATTATGGTCTGCAGGCTCTGCCCATGCCTCTGGTCTTCTCAACCGTGTTTCTCTCCAGTATGTCTCTTGCATGTCTTCTCTCATCTTGGTGTCTGCTTCTCAGAGAACTCAAACTAACGCAAAGATTTTGGCTCATATCAGATTGACTCAGCCATATTGTGGTTTTCTTTTCTCAATGTTTGTGCCCATTTTTCTACTTAGGAAACAAACCAAGCCCTTCCTCCCCCAAGAGGACAAGCCAAAGTTCTACTGATGTGCTACAGCCAGCTAAAATCCGGAGCCTCTTGGCGACATGCAGCTCTCTCCGCCAAGGCCCTATGTGGCACCTCATCGTCCTCTGACTCATAACCTGAAGAAATGAGTTATCTTTGCCACCCTTCCTATATGCACACCCGATGTTGAAGCAGAGATGATCTATCCACAATATAGCTACCATTTATTCAGAAAAAGAAAGGAAACAGAGCAACCCAAATCACTCTTTGCAAAGTAGCCTTGTGTGGCTCACTCTGGTCCCTGTTCTGCCCTCTGGGAGGTTCTATCCATATTCTATTTTCTATGACCTCATCTGAAGTGGTTGTCGAGGAGGGTACTCTGTTTGGGAACTGTGGAGCTCTCCCAACCTGCTTCCTGGTATAGAAGTTTGGAGGACTAAGGAAGGTTTTATAGTCATAGCCTTTTTTCAAATAAGTCTCAGTGTCTCACCGACCTTTGTTATATGTGCTGCTTGTCAGTTCCATGTCCCAGTAACCACTCCAAAAGGGCTTGTGTGTTTGTTTTTTATTTTCTTTTGCATTTTTTCTTACATACAGTTCATTTATTATTATTTTTTCTTTCTCATCTTCTCTCTCACAACCTAATGACAGTGGAGTTCAGAACACTGAAATATATTAGTCAGAGTTAAGGCAACACCCTTAATCTGACTGGGGCCGAGCTAACAGCTCTTTTGTTGAAGTGAGAAGTCTTAGTGAGTTTTTTTGGTCAAAACCTCTGTGTGTATGTATGTGTATGTATATACACACACATATGTATATAGATTTTTATAACTCAAAACCTAGAAAGTCAGTATTTCTAATCTTGAAAAACCCCACATTATTCCTTTTCATCTTTTTTTTTTGAGTTGGAGTCTCACTCTGTTGCCCAGACTGAAGTGCAGTGGTATGCTCACAGACACCCCAGCATCGACCTGCTGGGCTCCAGCCATCCTTCCACTCAGTCTTCCAAGTAGCCAGTACTATAGGCATACGCTACCATGCCTGGCTAATTTTTGATTTATTGTAGAGATAAGCTCTCCCCAAGTTGCCCGGGCTGGTCTCGAACCTGCAGGCTCAGGTAATCCACTCGCCCTGGCCTCCCAAAGTGCTGGGATTACAGGCTGAGCCACTGAGTCTGGCCTTTCATCCCTTTCTTTAAGTGGCTGATTCTTCCTTAATCTCATCCACTTGAAATATCTCATTAAATGTAGGAAGTAGAAGCCAAACTGTCTCCCCTCCAGCACTCTCCAACTGATAACTCTCCTCCCCACTGGAGGACAGCTCTCAACCAAAAACGGATGGAATTTGAAAGATAAATACCCTAGCTCCCTTGTGCCTTGCCTGAGATAACATTCTACAGTGTAGCCCAAGATCCTCAGAGATTTAAGCTTCAGTTGCCCACAATGATAACTTGGCCAATAACACCAAATTTATTGGTTTTCTTCCTTCCTCTGTCTCATGTCCCCTCTCTCCTATCATGCTTCCTGAAATCATCCCTCACATAAACTACATTCAAATGCTTGCCTCGTGGTCTGCTTCCAGAAAATGTTAAAATAAAACATCACTGGTTCTGTATTGTCCATCTAGATCAGTGCCTCAAACGCAAAATCTAGGCAAGGAAAATTTGTGGAATGGATGGCTAAACTCATCCTAAACATGAAACTCCATTCTTAGCAAATGTTTATTCTTTATTTTCTTAAGAATTAGAAGGGTGTTTTTTTTTTAAATCAACCTGCACATCTGCTCTTCCCATATCCCTTGTAACAATGATTCTTAACTTATAAGGCCCTAAGTTTAATAAAAGCTCAAGCCTCTACCAGAAAAGCATATAAGCATATATAAGCACTCATTGCATAAAATGTGGGGGATCCACAGACTCACTTGAGTCTCATAAGTCTTCCTGAATCCAGATAATCAACTCCAGGGCTAAGCCAAGTTAAATACTACAAGTCGCCAAAGTACATTCTTTAGCAGACCATCTTTCTTAAACTCCATATGAAGGCTTAGTGGTGAAACTATCACATGTGCAGAGTATACTGTAGTAGCTAAGAATGTAGACTTGGCTGGGCTCGGTGGCTCAGTCTGTAATCCCAGCACTTTGGGAGGCCGAGGCGAGTGAATTGCCTAAGCCCACAGGTTCGAGACCAGTCTGGGCAACTTGCTGAGGCCTTGTCTCCACAATAAAATAAAAAATAGCCGGGAGTGGTGGTATGCATCTGTAGTTCCAGCTACTCAGAAGGCTGAGGTGGAATGATCACTGGAGCCCAGAAGGTCGATGCTGGGGTGGCTGTGAGTATGCATGCCACTGCACTCCAGCCTGGGTGAAGGAGTGAGACTACAACTCCAAAAAAAAAAAAAAAAAGAATGTAGACTCTAGAACCAACAGGGCTGGATGATCTTGGGCAGGTTACGTAGCCTCACTGTGTCTGTTTTCTTATCTGTAAAATAGAGCGACAAGAATATTTGCTGTCCAGTTAATGGGAGGATTGAAATTTAATCCCTGAAAGCAATGAGTGTGACATTTCCTTAAAGAACTAGCAGTTGAGCTACCATGTGATCCAGCAATCCCACTTCTGCAAATATACCCAGAGGAGAATAAATCACTCTACCAAAAAGACACCTGCACACATTCATTGCTGCACTACTCATGAAGGCAAAAACATGGAACCAACCCAGATGCCCACCGAAACTGGACTGGATAAAAATAAACTGGCTGTAGTGGCTCATGCCTATAATCCCAGCACTTGGGAGGCTGAGGTAAGAGGATTACCTGAGCCTACGGGTTCAAGACTAGCCTGGGCAACTTGGCGAGACCTCATCTCTACGATAAATCAAAAAATTAGCCTGGTGTGGTGGCATGCACCTGTAGTTCCAGCTACTTGGAAGGCTGAGGCAGAAGAATCGCCTAAGCCAGGCAGGTCGAGGCTGCGGTGGCCATGAGCGTGCCAGTGCACTCCAGCCTGGGCGGCAGAGTGAGGCTCCAACTCAAAAAAAAAAAAAAAAAAAGTGGCACATAAAAAAATATGGAATAAGCTGGGCTCAGTGGCTCAGTCTGTAATCCTGTGCCTTGGGAGGCTGAGGTGAGTGGATTGCCTGAGCCCGCGGGTTTGAGACCCGCCTGGGCAAATTGGTGAGACCTCATCTCTACAATAAATAAAAAAATTAGCCAGGTGTGGTAACGCATGCTGGTAATTCTGGCTACTCGGAAGGCTGAGGTGGAAGGATTGCCAGAGTCCAGCAGGTTGAGGCTGCAGTGGCCGGGAGTGGCCACTGCACTCCAGTCTGGGTGACAGAGTGAGACTCCAACTCAAAAAAAAAAAAAAAGGAATACTATGCAGCCATAAAGAAGAACAAAATCATGTCCTTTGCAGTCACATAGATACAGCTGGAGGCCATCACTCTAAGTGAACTATCACAGAAACAAAAAGTAATACCATGTATTCTAATTCATAAGTAATCCCTAGACACACAAGCACAAAGGTAAGAACAACAGACACTGTTGACCCTGTATACAAGTCACTTATAACTACAAACTATTGTCATTCTGCTACTACATTCTATGGGATTCTAGGGGTTTTTGAATGACCTTGACAGCTATCAGGGTAACGTTCTAGACCTCATAGCCCAGGAACGAAAGAAGTTCCAGCTGTGTCTGTTTATTTACTGACTTCTTTAGTAGACACTGGCCCATGTCAAGGAGTCACGGTGTGTCTCAGATGCAAAGAGTTACGTGGCCAAAGGAACATCCCTCCCAGAAGCACATACAGGGACTGACGAAGGCGAGGGTATGGAGGCCCAGTCATTCTACCTACTGCTGGACAGTCATTTCACAGGGCCCCTATGTGGCACAGCTCTTTGTGGGTTTGGGGGTGGCTTTGTCTGGCCTCCATCACTACAGAGCTGCTTTTGCTAAGTCTTGTTTCCGCCTTTGCCCTTCCACAGGTGTAGTGAACCCCTACTGCTTGCCAAACTTCCTCTCAGTGCTCAGTATTCGCTTATGGAAAGCCCAACCTGCAACAACTTCTTCATCAGATCCTTAGAAACATACAGACAAAACAAACCACGCGTCTCTTTAGACAGTTTCTCTTATAATGACTTTTAGTTGCCTTACGAGTTTAGAACTTTTTATACAATAAGATTATAAGCTTCGCCGGGCTCGGTGGCTCAGCCTGTAATCCCGCGCCTTTGGGAGGCTGAGGTGAGTGGATTGCCTGAGCCCACGGGTTCGAGACCCACCTGGGCAGCGAGACCTCATCTCTACAATAAATCAAAAAATCAGCCGGGCATGGGAGCACATGCCTGTAATTCCGGCTACTTGGAAGACTGAGGCGGAAGGATCGCCGGAGCCCAGCAGGTCGAGGCTGCGGTGGCCGGGAGCAGCCACTGCACTCCAGTCTGGGTGACAGAGTGAGACTCCAACTCAAAAAAAAAAAAAAAGATTATAAGCTTCTCAAAATCCAGAGCTTGATTCTCTAGACGGGGCTGCTTAATGCCTACTTAATTGACCCACTGGCTCTTTTGTGAGTTAATTGATAATCTCATGGAACTTTGTTAGGTTAAGCACATTGGTGATGTACAACTAAATTGGCTTTTGATTCTATACTGGTTAGTATACGTACCAAAAATATGAAATTGCAAGAAGAGAAACAGGAAAAGGAGTTTCTATGTATAAAAAATAAACTGTCACGTGTCTGTTAACCGAAGCTATTATTAATTTTTACCGACTTGCCCAAATTCTTTGGCCTTCTCTGTTTTAGTGGGACAGAGGGTAATCGACTTAACACAGCTTTGGATGTCAATGTCTGTCTTGTCCTTTGAGCATTCAGGCCCATCCTGGTAATGCTCCCAGGAACTAGTAAGGACGGTTCCAGAGTCTCTTCTTGATGATTCTAACAGCTGGGTCTTCTTAATAGCAAACTGAAATCTGTCTCCGTAAAACTTTCAACTGATTTCTTTCTTTTTTCCACTCGAAAAAAAAAAATAATATGTCTACACTCTCAGAGATTACAATCTTTTAAATACTTTAAGACAGCTCTTGAAATCCCCTTAGGATGTTTTCTTTTCCCAGCTAACAATTCTCTGTTCCTTGAAGACATGAGACTTTCAGATTATTTGCCATCCTGCCCATCTTCCCCTGGATGCATTCTAGTCATTAAAAATCTATCAGAATTGTGGCAGCCAACACTTAATATCATACAGCACAGTTTGCTGGTACTCTTCTTGCTTTGGACACTGTATTTGTGTTACTGCGGTCTATATTTGCTTTCTTTTTTTAGCATTCTTGTTTTATTATGTGGCCCACCATAGTGGCTTTTCTGTCAGGTCCTCATAATTTGACTTCTCTCCAGTTTAATTAGACATGTACAATCCAAAGAACCCCCGCCCCACCTATTCCTACCTCCTTGCCCCAAGAAGGATAGCATTTCCTCATTAATATCATGGAAAATGTCTCCACCTGGCCTTTTTAAAAAACATCATCAGGCAGGGCTCGGTGGTTCAAGCTTATAATCCCAGCCCTTTGGGAGACTGAGATGAATGGATTGCCTGAGCCTACAGGTTCAAGACCAGCTGGGGCAACTTGGTGAGACCTCGTCTCTACAATAAATCAAATATTAGCCGGGCATGGTAGCACGTGCCCGTAGTTCTGGCTACTTGGAAGGCTGAGGCAGAAGGATTGCCAGAGCCCAGCAGGTTAACACTGGGGTGGCCGTGAGCCTGCATGCCACTGCACTCCAGCCTGGGTGATGGAATGAAACTCCAACTCAAAAAACAAAACAAAACAAAAAAACATTATTAGTAGGAATCTTACTCAGTTGTTGAATGACATTGTTTTACTTACTGAATGCTGGCACTGTGTGTGTGCTTTATGGCATCTCTGGGATCACTGTACATCAAATACAGTCTTTGAAACAGAATTTTATTTTTTATAAGGGTAAATTGATTCGGAAGAAGAGAAAATTCTCTCCTTCTGAAAATTCAATGCAGTACTGGTATTGTGATTATTTGTGGATTTTGTTGTTTGGTCTGGGTTTCTTGTTTTGCTTATACTGAGCTGTGTCTACACAACTTTATAGTTCCTGGGGTCCACATTCTTCTGTAATCGTCCCAGAAATGCTGTCTTGTGGGACACCTAGCACAAGCAATTGGGCAAGCTTTTTAAAAAAATCTGAATTTTATACAGCTTTACAGTCGGGTGTCAAGTAAAGGCACAGACTAATTGTCCAAATGGCTAACGCAAATCTAACACAAACTATGATGGTTGATTTATTGCCCAAACTTGATTATTATTTCATTGTATAGGAAGAACTGATTTTTGCAGATGTACAATGTACCGTTTGAGAGTAATGTCTGTGTTCACTCATGGGTTACTGAATGTCAATAGCCGGAACTAAAGTTTCATGAAATTTTGTCTTTCAGCAAAGCAAGTTTTATATTCTTTATCTTGTCTGAGAATTTATGGAAGGAAAATAGATCTCATAATAGGTATTCTACAGAGCAAATTTACTTCATTTTGAAAATGAAGACCAGCGTTTCAGGTCCACACATTCTGAAATCTCCTTTCTAGAATGTGGAACTCTAAACTCCTGGAAGGAAGTGACTGTGATGCTTTGTAACCTCAGTCCCTACCACCATGTTGATAATGAGTAGTGGGCCCTACAGAGATGCTTGTCGACTGAATGAATAATGAATGAGTGGGTAATAACTAGGGCCAACTGTGAGGGTGAGCATCTTTTTTTTTGTTTTTTGAGTTGGAGTCTCACTCTGTCACCCAGACTGGAGTGCAGTGGCCGCTTCCAGCCACCGCAGCCTCGACCTGCTGGGCTCCGGCAATCCTTCCACCTCAGCCTTCCAAGTAGCTGGAATTACAGGCATGCGCTACCACGCCCGGCTGATTTTTTGATTTATTGTAGAGATGAGGTCTCGCTGCCCAGGCGGGTCTCGAACCCGCGGGCTCAGGCAATCCACTCACCTCAGCCTCCCAAAGGCGCGGGATTACAGGCTGAGCCACTGAGCCCGGCTAAAGGCTAGCATCTTGTGACAATCACAGGCATGACACCAAAAAGACAGGGGAGCACGGCAAGGAGCCGATCAAGGGAGGAGCAGAGATGTCATTGGAACATTGCTTGGGAGACCAGAGGAGAGGATGCAGTAGGAAGATGGAAAACCACCAGGGACCCCAGTGCATGGCAGGTATGGGCAGCAGTCAGAACGGCGGCAGGAGGAGTGCCAGGACACCGCCGGGAAGTCTGTACCAAGGGAGGAGATCGCACCATGGGAACGAGGTGGAAGAACAGCTCTCAGTGCACAGACAGAGCATATGTGGCTTGTTAATTTGGGGGTTTAAAAATTATACTTGATATATACAATTAATACAGATGATGAAAAATTAAAGCTAAGAATAAGGAAATGGATGCAAAGAAGTCCTTAACTACATGTGTTTAATGATCATAACAATTTATTGCAAAATGCTTGTGCCATAGTTGTGCTCAGGGGATGAACGATTGTCACAAAATAAAAACAGCTGTGGGGAAATCACAAACTGTAACAGTGTCAATAAAAACCAATAAAATTAAAAGATGAACCTTGAAATATTTTTCAAGTTTACAACCCATGTGCAGTTATCCCTTATGCCACACGTGGCTCCATTAAAATATAGTTGTAAAGGAATAGGCTATATTTTGTAAACATTATCAGCTAACATAGCCGACCACAGGAAGCTTTGAAATGTACTGATGTGTCTTGATAAGTACGCACTTACAAAAGTACCGTGTTGCACCTTCTGCATTACAACTTGCTATGGAATAAGAATAGAAACAGCATATAAACAAGGAGAAGGAGTCTAGATGTCTATGAGAGCATCTATCTGTACCATGAAAAATCGAGACGGATGACTGTAGGAGTAAAAACCCATGATAATATAGGTCATAAACATAAGGCGAGTCTCACATTAAAGTTTGAAAAGAATAAACATCTCAATCTGGGCACAGCGGCTCACGTCTGTAATCCCAGAACTTTGGGGGGTGGAGGAGCAAGGATTACCTGAGGGGTTTGAGACCAGCCTGAGCAACATGTGGAGACCTCATCTCTACAGTGAAAATCAAAAATTCAGCCAGGCATGGTGGCACATGCCTGTGGTTCCAGTTACTTGGAAGGCTGCGGTGGAAGGATCACCTGAGCCCAGCAGATCAAGGCTGTGGTGGCCCTGAGTGTGCCACTACACTCCAGCCTGGGTGACAGAGTGAGACTCTGACTCAAACAAAAGAACAAACTTTTTATTACATACTGTTACCAATACTAGAGATTCTTTTTAATTATCCAGAATATGCAAGATGAATGCATTTGGCTTTTCTTTAAGTGTATGCACATATAATAACTTTTAGAGTTGCATATAAAACATATTCTGCATTCAGTTTTCTTCTAATGTATGATATTTAAAAAATTGGTGAACTTTTATTTGTGAAAAAGCACAGTCCCCCTGAGTTATAGGTAACAGGATATATAAGTCAATTAATAATATACTTTGGGGCTGGGCACGGTGGCTCACACCTATAATCCCAGCACTTTGGGAGGCCAAGGTGACAGGATTAGCTGAGCCCACAAGTTTGAGACCAGCCTGGGCAACTTGGTGAGACCTCAACTTTACAATAAATCAAAAAATTAGCCGGATGTGGTGGTGCGTGCCTATAGTTCCAGCTACTTGGAGAGCAGAGGTGGAAGGACCACCTGAACCCAGCAGGCAGAGACTGCAGTGACCATGAGCATGCCACTACAGTCCAGTCTGGGCGACAGAGTAAGACTCCAACTCAAAATAATAATAATATAGTTTGCATTGTTATGTATTCATTTTTTGTTAAAACCTTTTTTATATTGTATTTCTTTTCCTCACAGCAATTCTATGAGGTAATAGATTAGATATAATAATCTCCGTTTTAGACATAAAGAAACTGAGACATAAGAAAGTTAAGTAGCTTGATCAAGGTCACATAATTCCTTGGGCTTCATTTTCTGAATTTTTTTTCTTTGAAATCCCTCTATGGCCTTCCTCCCTTTCATTTCCAGATGTCCTTGTCACAGTGCACTGGATGGAGTCATTAGAATGCTGATAGGTGAGCAGGGGAAGGTAGGTAATTTAACACAGGCCACTTGTTGGGGTCACGTCTTCAAGGCCCGGGAAGGATACTTTTATCGTTTCTAAAACTGATAAAGTATTAACTTGTGGCTATAAGGGTCACATTTACTCCTTTAAAAAATCATCACATTATAACAGAAATCAAGCTATTATCATTTGGGGAAGATACAAGCAAAAATACGAAATAATCTATTATTATAAGAAATAAGAAAAGTAAGTAGTGAGATTGTAATGGAAGAATTTCAGTTAAAGCACGTGACCACGTTCCTCCTGATGAGAGTGTTTCTAATGCATTATATAGATTTTAGGAATATGAGAGGTGGCACATCCTTCTGGACAAAAGACCACATACCATTCCAGTAATCCTGATAATTTATCACCATAAACACTATCCTTTTCCGAGGGTTTCAGCTCATGAATTTTTCAATGTCATTCTTTTTCATGACAGTTTTGATTTTTTTCTTTGACTCTCCATTATGCCATTAATATGATCCCATAGAGGCCTTTTCAAGTAGAACAAGAGGAGTGCTTAATTCCCGGAATTAGAAATGACAATCATCATAGTTTTTGTCTAGTTGATTTCTTCTAAGTAGTTCTCCGGTAAATCTGAATAATCTTGACTCTGTGACATTTAACTTTTTACAGACTTCTAAATTATTTGTTAAAAAATACTCTTACTTTTTGTTTTTTCCAACATAAGACATCTTTTTTTTCCCTTTCTTAATGTGAACCATTGAGTAAAGTGGTAAGAATTGTAGCCATAGTGCAAACATTAGCTTTAGTCTCCACCAAAAAAATGCCTTTGATCCTTTCCTGAATTTGTTTCCTATTCATTAATATCAATAACAATTTTAGGTAAACAAGTTGATTAGTTAGGGAAGTTAGGATTCTTTGGTTGTAAATTACAGAAGCTGATTATGACATATATGAGCAGGGAAGCTTGTTGGAAGAATAAGTAGTTACAAGAATCAATGGAAAGATAAACCCAGTTGTGAAAAAAATGATAGGAACATGGTCAACTCTTAGAGTCTAAGTGTCAGGAACTACACAGATATCTCATTAAGGCTTCTTGCTGGAATGAGTACAATTTGTACTCTGTATCCATTTGTTTCATAGTACCAACTATGAAAATCTTTTGGATAAAGAGTTACATGCTGTAATGGTTACTTTTAGGTGTCGGTTTGACTGGAATTAGGGAATACTTAGTTCACTGGTAAACCACTATTTTGGGATGTGTCTGTGAGGGTATTTCTGGAGGAAACTGCTTGTGACTCAGTGCCCTGAGTGTAGAAGACCCTCCCTCAATGGGGGCTCCACCATCCAGTCGGTTGGCTGGGGGCCCAGGTAGAACAAAAAAAGCAGAGGAAAGGCAAATCTACCCTCCCTCTCCTGGATCTGGGACACTCTTCTTCTGCCCTGGACATCAGAACTCTCAGGTCTCTAGCAAGTCAGGACTTGCACCAGCAGCCCATTCCCCCAACTCCCAGGACTTCAGGCTCAGGCTGAGAGGTTCAAAATCAACTTCCCTGGTTCTGAGACCTTTAGACTTCAACGGAGTCACGCTACCAGCCTCCCTAGTTCTCTGGCTTACTTCTCATCCTCCATAATGGTGTAAACCAATTCCCCTAATAAATCCCCTTCTTTCTCTCCCCCTCCAACGCCCCTTCTCTCTCTCTTCTTTCCTCCCTCCTATTGGTTCTGTTTCTCTGGAAAACCCTGACTAATACACATACCATACTTCAATTTGCGTAAGTCAGGACATCTTGATTTTCAGTTTCATTAAGACGATATAAAATGAGAGAGAGGCAATTTTCCTCAACAAAAGCAGAGTGCTGTTAGCAAAGGCAGAGGGAATAGATACCAGGGAGCAAAAACAACAGCAATGATAACACTCGTCCAGTACAAGAACCATATGCCATACTCCTCAGAAAAACATAATATCAGAAGCAAATTAAAAAGCTAGATGCATGTAACTTTCCTCTCTTCCATAGCCAGATTTCTGGAACTCAAGTTGTATAGTCACCCTTTTGACTTTCTAAACACCTACTATTTTAATTTTCAGCAATGAGGCAGAAGTACTCAAATATTTACCCAAATCCTTATCCCTAAGATATCTAATTATTTATTTTTTAGTGGAAGTCAATGTCCTATTATTTCTCCTCAATGGACTCATTCTTTGCAGTATAAATTCTAATGGCTATAATATATGTCATTCTTTAATTGGCAAAACTTTTGCTAAGTACTTATTATACAGCTGCCACTTCTAAGACTGGCAAAATTTGCTACAAAGATTGCTAGACTCTTGATAAGTTTACATTTAAGTGGGACAAACTGGGTGAAAAATTATGACATTACGTACCATGGAATCACAGAATAAGTACTTCTCTAAATACAAAGAGGAGAAACTCACTAGATACAGAAGGATGGAAAATACTCCAGACAGAGAAAATGATGTGTGCAGGACTGAAGCTTAGTATAGTGGGGGGAATTTACTGCACTGCAGGAAACATGTACGATTCCAGTTCAGAGTATAAGTAGCCACACGTGTATAGCTAGAGGACTTGATTTTAAAAGCGTTTATGTAATCTATGAAGGAATTTAAACTCTATCCTACAGGCAATGAGAAGCCATTGAAAAGTTTACAAAGTAATCATCAGACTTGGGTTATAAGAAGAATAAACTAGTAAACTGCACAGATGGGACTAGGGAAGAAACTGAGGGAAGGACACAATTTAGCACTATTGCAACAATTCAGACAGAGTGAGACTCCAACTCAAAAAAAAAAATGCAGATTAAGGCAATTGTGTTAGTTTCCTGGGCTTTCTGTAATCAATTACCACACACTCCATGGAATCAAACTACAGAAATGTATCCTCTTAGTTCTGGATACCACATATCTGAAATCAAGGTGTCTGTCAGCAGGGTACTGTTTTCTGGGGGACTCTGTTTCTTGTCCCTTCTAGCTTCTGGTGGCTACTGGCTTTTCTTGATTGTGGTCTCATCACTCCAGTTTCAGCCTTCATCACCATTCTCATCTTCCATCTGTCAAATTTCACCTGTGTCTCTTGTAAGGACACCTGTATTATCGAATTTAGGGCCCGTCTGAATAATCCAGGATGATCTCTTCTTCACAAGATCTGTAACTTAACAACATCTGCAAAGACTTTTCCCAAATAAAATAACATTCACAAATGCCAGGAATTCTAATGTGGACATATCTTTTGGGGCTACCATTCAAGCCACTACAACAACATAAGAGAAAGAAAAAGTGGGAAATGGCAGATTTGATGGCGGATTGATAAAACCTGTTGAATAATCAATGAATAGAAAAAGTACCCAGAGAGGATGATGTAAAGGTGATGGAAAATTAAAGAATGACTCAGAGTTCACTCAGATTGAGTGACTTGGGGGAAACTGCTCTTTGTCTGTGAGTTTTCTCTTTCATCTTCTTATAACCCTTTCCATTTGGAAAGGATTATTTTGTTACCCAGAAATTCCCCCAATATACTAAGCTTCAGTCCTGCACACATCATTTTCTCTGCCTAAAGTACTTTTCTATCCTTCTCTCTCCAGTGAGTTTCTCCCTTTGTACACAGAAAAGTGCTTATTCTGTGATTCCATGGTACTTCATGCCATAATTTTTCACCCAGTGTAGGTAGGTAGGGTTATTCTTATTACCAAATTCTGTAAGCAAGAGTCCTGGATGGGATTTAAGAATGTTTTTTAAAGAGATTCAAATTAGCAGACATGCTGTCTTTGCAAGTTTTTCCTTCAAGGTCACCTTACACTCTGCTGACAGGAAAACCAATGCAATCAAGCCTTTCAATAAAATGCCACCTAGTGACCATAAGGTGGCAAGCCAAAAACTAGGGATAACAGAACAGGAAGGAGTTCAGAGACTTAGTCCCTGCTGGTGACACCTGAAACGCTGCTCCAGCCCTAACCTCCAGGAGTTCCATTATACCAGAGAAAAAGAAATTCAACAGAACTCCTTATTTTTAATGTGTTTTTACTATTTTTAGTTACTGTCAGATTTTCTGTTGCTTACAACTAAATGGAGGTTGAAAAATACAGAGGATCATGTCATTGATTTTACCATCAGTCAACATTTGTAACAGTTATAGGAGAATGAACATTTGAAATGGAAGCTAATAAGTTTAGATTGCCAGCCAGGCTCGGTGGCTCAGCCTGTAATCCCAACGCTTTGGGAGGCTGAGGTGAGTGGATTGGTTGAGCCCGTGGGTTTGAGACCCACCTAGGCAAGTTGGCGAGACCTCATCTCTACAATAAATCAAAAAATTAGCTAGGTGTGGTAATGTGCACCTGTAGTTCCAGCTACTTGGAAGGCTGAGGTGGAAGGATCGCCAGAGCCCAGCAGGTTGAGGCTGCGGTGGCTGGGAGCATGCCGCTGCACTCCAGTCTGGGCGACAGAGTGAGATTCCAACTCAGAAAAAAAAAAAAGTTTAGATTTTGATCTGTTGAAATATAGAGCCTGCATCTTAAGGCTTTGAAAATATGGGCATATGAAAGTATGGTCACCAAGGGAAAAAAATTAAAAATTTAAAAATTATACAAGAAAGAAACTACGGGCAAGGAGTTAAGGAGACAGTGTCAGAAACAGAATTATCAACTTAGAGTCATCTGTGTAAGCAGTGGTGTAGATAAGATTATGCAGATATGATGCTTAAAGAAAAAAGAGAAAAACAGGAAATGCAGAAAAAAAGTAAGTCACAAAGAGTGACAAGGAGGTACAGTAAGGCAAAGGGGAAACAGAGAATGAGTAGTGTTACCGAAGCAAAAAAGGATTTTTCCAAATGTGTTCCTTTTTCTTTTTAATTTATTTTTTTGAGTTGGAGTCTCTGTCGCCTAGGCTACAGCATGTGGCATGCTCACAGCACCACAGCCTCGACCTTCTGGGCTCAGGAGATCCTATCGCCTCAGCCTTCTAAGTAGCTGGAACTACAGGCAGCGCCATCATGTTCTGCTAATTTTTGATTTATTGTAGAGATGAGGTTGCCCAGCATGGTCTCAAATCCCCGGGCTCAGACAATCCTCTCGCCTCAGCCTCCCAAAGTGCTAGGATTACAAGCTTGGGTCACCACATCTGGCATCCATTTTTTTTTTTTTTTTTTTTAGCTCTGTTTAATCTTTGACACCCTTAAACCAATATTTATTGAATGCCTACATGCCTACTAGATATATGTGTGTGTGTGTGTATTTTGATCATAATCTTCTTTTTTCTGTATATTTCCATCCACTTCTTTGGAGAATTTATTCTTTGTTATGCCTTTAAATATACATTGTCGATAATTCACAGAATTACATAATCAATTCCGATTTCTCCCTTTTTAAATACCAACAAATATTTCCTTTCTTTCTATGACCAATGACTCTGAAAATTTCATAGACCTCTCTGTCCTGAGAAGACATTTTATCATCTTTCATATTTTTCTAGTATTTTCTTCTAGGATTTGTGCTTAACTTTGTGTTTTGTCTAACAGCATCAGAACTTAGACAAATTATCAAAAAATTTAATAATTGACCCTGAACAATTATCATAATACTATAAGAAAAGGATTAGTGGTAGTGGGAAACTGCCAGGGCAGGGGGGCACATCTCATCAACAAGGATACCTGCATAATGAACACTTGTATACCTAACCCTGAATTGTACCCCACATTTTTAAAATAAAAAATTAAAAAAACAAGAAAAAACAAATATGGGTTAAATCTTTAGAATTCATACTTTCTTTAATATATATCTCTAATATTACTGTGCTATTTTGTGGTGAAACTAATACATTCATATAATTTGATTCTTTTGAAATGTTTTTAGTTTATTCACTACATTAGCACTCTCCAGAATTTTATAGCAATTATCTTGTTAATGTTATTACATGTCACTGATTATTTTTTAAGTTAAAATATTTTTGTGTTTCCATTAATAGAGGTTTTTAAAAGTTCTATCACTTCCTTTAGTAGGTTTCTACAACA